>WEIU01015634.1:321474-338313 GCA_013389925.1 Aegithalos caudatus
ACATAGAGGATGGGTTCACATCAAAAGTTTTCATTGATAAATCACCTCTTTACAGCCTCCATCACTCTGTAAAGATCCTACAAGTGGGGACAGGACTCAGAATTTGTGGTCATAATGCTCCCTGCAGCACTGCTGCCTTCACTACAGCATGGAAAAAAGTAATCTTATCTGGAAAACCATAATCTGATCATACTCTGAGATTTAACTGTACAGGCAGAGGGACCGGCTTTTTGCTTCTGTTTGGATTTTTTGTGGGTTGTTTTTTTTTTTTTTCTTTGGGGAGGAGGGGGGGTATATAGTTTTTTTTAATTAGATTAATCTTCATAGTACTCCTCTGGATCAATAAATTCATTGCAAAAGGCATTTTCATCAGCTCACTTCAGTTGCTCTGCCAACAACAACAACAACAAATCTAAAATAGCTAGTACTTTTGGGCTGTTTAATTATAAGCAGTGGAATGGTGAATCTGCCCCCAACTGTTAATAATTAAAAAAAAAAAATTAAGGCGGAATATCTTCAAAGTATTAGAAGTAATTATGTGACAGGACTGTTACAGAGTATGCTTACTTAATATAGCTCAAAGAAATGAGATAAGATTGCTAAGATGTACCTATAAGGTTGCCTTTCAATAAAGGTATGTGTGTGTGAGAAGGGAATGAAGGAGATCCTCATCTGCAAAAGACTACACGGCTCAGAAAATTTTCTTCAAATATTCTCTAGCAGAATCTGCACCTTTTTACCTAATCTTTGAAACACATATTCATGCAGATAAGGTGGCATTAAATGGATCACTGCTGCCTCTGGAAAGGAAGATAAGTTAGCCTTTGGTACTTAGATATTCACTTTCTGACAGCTGTTCTTCTTTCTCAAAAAATTTCTCTGCCAAGCAAAGATTATTTGGGATTGACAAGTCTGTGCATTGGAATAAACAAGATCTTTACTCTGATAGGATGTTGGAAACAGATGTTTCAGATGCACATAACACTCCAGTCTATCAGGTGTGTGACGTAACTTGAGGGGGTCTCAGAGAAAAGCTCCCACACATACCTACATGTGCCTGACAGCGTTTATGAATCTGTGCTATAACAAAGATACCAAGGGGAACAAATCTTTTCCTTGCACACTGCAAGTTTAATGAGGAAAAGACAATTCTCCTTCCTACCCTGTGAGAGGATGGAGATAAAGAGCACAAAGAGGAGACAAGATGGTGAGGTTGGTGTAGCTGATAAAGTGCTCTGGAGAAATTCACACAAAACAGTGCTAAGGACTAATGAAAGTACAATGTGGTTTGATTTCTTAAAAAAATACATATCCCTGTGGGATAACATATCAGGATTACCAACATTCACACAACTATTATCAATCCACAAACTTCCTGCTGTATCAATTGACTGGAGATGGGGAGAAAAGCTACGCAGGGTCCCAAATTCCTCAGTGCCACTTTATTAACCACCAGTGCTCAGCCTGTTGCTCTAAATACAGCCTGTGCTTCATCTGCAGCCCTAAAGGGTGGGTGCCCTCCTTGACCTTTACTGTCTCCTAATTCAAGCCAGAATGTTTCACTGGTGGGACAGTGGACTGAAGTGAACACTACAGAATATAAACATTTTAAGGCTTGTCTAAGTTTAGTATTTTGTTATTTACATGTTCAGAAGCTGAAGTGATCAAAAGCTGCTGTCACTAATTGCAGTGGCTGCCACACATGACAACATGTCACCAGTAAGTTCTGGTGCTGGATTACATTACTTTTGTTTCCCAGGACATGCTCTTCAGTAAAATCATGCCAAACCAAACATATAATATATATGCAATTTTTTCATGTGCATATAGACAAGCATTTGAAAATGACTCTCCAAAAATTGCCACAAAAGTTTTTCAGATGTGATGCAACATAACAGACCCATACAGGGTACGGGTATCCTTGAACTTAGGATCTGCTAAACTGACATTTAATTGCACAGAGGAGCTGAATCTTTGTTAAAGTTTACTGCTACATACAGACAAACATTCTCTACTTCAAATGCAGTTTTCAGATATGCCAGTTCAGATTTTCTGTTTGTAACATTTGACANTGCAAAAAGGGTACTAAAGAAACCTGTAACTCAAAAAATTGTTGTCAGGACTCATGGCTACTCTCATGTAGTGACTCCCCTGATCGTGGATTGCTAATTGTGTATTTTCCTGCAAAATGTTTAACAGCCATACAATGCCACAGTTACAGATAAGCTATCATTGTCTGAGGAATTCACTTACACATTCCAGTTTTACATGCAAAGCATGTAAAAATGATTTTTCTTTGTCTGATTTAATTTTAGGCACACACTTAAAATTAGTCTGAAAATAGGAAACTAAGAAGATGGCTTTTCCTATCAGAAATATTCATTTCCATAGCACCTAATTCTGCCATCAAGCATCATTGTCTTCAACATATTATTTAAGGATTTTGTAATTTCAGGTGTCATTCCCTCTCTTGCTCTTATGTAATGCTTTTCTTCTGAAAATGCAGATGTTTTTATATAAATACGCAGATGTTTTTATATAAATAAGATACACTACATCTACAAAATAAGAACTTCCACCTTGCACAGATGGAACTGAAACAGAGATAATATGGCCCAGATTTTCAAATTTCCTGAAGTCATCTTCTCTCAGAAAAGATTACAATAACTCTAATTTATTTTGGAAAATTACTGCATCCTAAGTGAACTCTACTGCAATTTGAAGCCGCCTTATTGCAGTAATAGCTAATACAAAGTAGAAACTGATTGTTTGTGGGGTTTTTTTTCCTGAATCACAGTTTGGTTAAAGGTGTCATTACATCTCCAAACCAAGGGAATATTAATGCCACGGAGGTATCAGTCGTGCTTCTTAGCTATGGGAAACCTGCATTTCACATTTGCAAGAAATTTATTCAAATCCACTGTGCTTAAAAACTACATTATGTACTCTCCTACCTGAATGACCAACACAAAATGAATTCTCCAAACATAAATTTAAATGTGACTTCACTAAATTATGAGTGATACATCTACAGTGAATTAGAAAAATCTGATTCCTCAGAGCATCGTCATCAGCCTCAGCACAATGCAAAATTGGCCCCAGCCAGAAGCAGTCTCTTCCCATCCTGCTGCAGTCCATTTAAAGCAGAAGCTCATGGTTTATGAACAGGCAAGATGCAGCAAAACTCAGAGCAACTGTTTCTAATTGTGATTCAACAGAAGATAAAATCAGTCCCAGGACTCATGTGGGAAGCTCCATTGACAGAGGAAAACCTTCCTTTCTCATTAATTCACACATGGCAGCCCTATTAAGTGGAAGCAACATAGAGGATGGGTTCACATCAAAAGTTTTCATTGATAAATCACCTCTTTACAGCCTCCATCACTCTGTAAAGATCCTACAAGTGGGGACAGGACTCAGAATTTGTGGTCATAATGCTCCCTGCAGCACTGCTGCCTTCACTACAGCATGGAAAAAAGTAATCTTATCTGGAAAACCATAATCTGATCATACTCTGAGATTTAACTGTACAGGCAGAGGGACCGGCTTTTTGCTTCTGTTTGGATTTTTTGTGGGTTGTTTTTTTTTTTTTTTCTTTGGGGAGGAGGGGGGGTATATAGTTTTTTTTAATTAGATTAATCTTCATAGTACTCCTCTGGATCAATAAATTCATTGCAAAAGGCATTTTCATCAGCTCACTTCAGTTGCTCTGCCAACAACAACAACAACAAATCTAAAATAGCTAGTACTTTTGGGCTGTTTAATTATAAGCAGTGGAATGGTGAATCTGCCCCCAACTGTTAATAATTAAAAAAAAAAAATTAAGGCGGAATATCTTCAAAGTATTAGAAGTAATTATGTGACAGGACTGTTACAGAGTATGCTTACTTAATATAGCTCAAAGAAATGAGNTTGGTACTTAGATATTCACTTTCTGACAGCTGTTCTTCTTTCTCAAAAAATTTCTCTGCCAAGCAAAGATTATTTGGGATTGACAAGTCTGTGCATTGGAATAAACAAGATCTTTACTCTGATAGGATGTTGGAAACAGATGTTTCAGATGCACATAACACTCCAGTCTATCAGGTGTGTGACGTAACTTGAGGGGGTCTCAGAGAAAAGCTCCCACACATACCTACATGTGCCTGACAGCGTTTATGAATCTGTGCTATAACAAAGATACCAAGGGGAACAAATCTTTTCCTTGCACACTGCAAGTTTAATGAGGAAAAGACAATTCTCCTTCCTACCCTGTGAGAGGATGGAGATAAAGAGCACAAAGAGGAGACAAGATGGTGAGGTTGGTGTAGCTGATAAAGTGCTCTGGAGAAATTCACACAAAACAGTGCTAAGGACTAATGAAAGTACAATGTGGTTTGATTTCTTAAAAAAATACATATCCCTGTGGGATAACATATCAGGATTACCAACATTCACACAACTATTATCAATCCACAAACTTCCTGCTGTATCAATTGACTGGAGATGGGGAGAAAAGCTACGCAGGGTCCCAAATTCCTCAGTGCCACTTTATTAACCACCAGTGCTCAGCCTGTTGCTCTAAATACAGCCTGTGCTTCATCTGCAGCCCTAAAGGGTGGGTGCCCTCCTTGACCTTTACTGTCTCCTAATTCAAGCCAGAATGTTTCACTGGTGGGACAGTGGACTGAAGTGAACACTACAGAATATAAACATTTTAAGGCTTGTCTAAGTTTAGTATTTTGTTATTTACATGTTCAGAAGCTGAAGTGATCAAAAGCTGCTGTCACTAATTGCAGTGGCTGCCACACATGACAACATGTCACCAGTAAGTTCTGGTGCTGGATTACATTACTTTTGTTTCCCAGGACATGCTCTTCAGTAAAATCATGCCAAACCAAACATATAATATATATGCAATTTTTTCATGTGCATATAGACAAGCATTTGAAAATGACTCTCCAAAAATTGCCACAAAAGTTTTTCAGATGTGATGCAACATAACAGACCCATACAGGGTACGGGTATCCTTGAACTTAGGATCTGCTAAACTGACATTTAATTGCACAGAGGAGCTGAATCTTTGTTAAAGTTTACTGCTACATACAGACAAACATTCTCTACTTCAAATGCAGTTTTCAGATATGCCAGTTCAGATTTTCTGTTTGTAACATTTGACACCAGCCAAGCTCTGCACGTTTTTTACCTGGAGTAATGGATGGCTTGATGTCCTGCGATATTAAAATAGAAATCGGTTGTGTGTTTCATCTCATCAGTATGTCCAGAGACTTCAATCCAGTGTGCTATTGGGAGGCAGTAAACTCCATCTACTATGTTGCTCTGGTTGAAAACACAACTTCGATCATGATGGGGCCCACCACCTAGAACAGAAGACAGGACAGTTGCAGGCTGTGTACCTGGATAATCTTAAAAAAAAAACTGCGGGGAGATTAAAGGCCAGAAGTGGTGCTTCCTGCTTCTTCAAACTGCATTACCAACAACTGAAATAGTGGCAACAGAAGGACTGCCACAAAGCAAATGTTTAGCATTAAAATAAAATTCTGTAGTTTTATTTGTTTTTGTTTTTGGGTTTTTTTAATTATTTATTTTAAAACCCCCACAATATTAAAAAACTCCTAAATCACTTAAAATTTAAGGAACAATTAATGTCATTTAATTTCCTCATTTCATGTCTCACAGTATGTGACTTCAGTGTTTAATAGTCTTGTTCAGTGACCTCTCTCTAGGGTATCAATCTTGCTGTGTCTCAGACACGCCATGGCAGGCTGACCTTGGTTCAGGCTGACTTCCAAGTTGCCAAGATATGGGAAAGACGCCAGTGAAAGATCAAAGGACAGCCATGCCAGAGGCAACCACAAAAAAAAGGCAGGACTGGTGACATAGGATTTGCTACCATCTATCAACAGGAAAAACATCAATGTGGAAAGGCATCAAAGCCCAAAGAAGGTGGCAGACAGCAACCTAAAAACAAGGCAGACTTGTTTAAAGGGGAAAAGAAGGGTGGCCCTCTTCCACCTCATTCACAGCTGCCTGGCCAGCAAAGACTCTTCAGATTCCTGTTGCAGACTAGACACATGTTGATATCTAGCCAAGGAGTTCATTAAACCCTATCTGTCTTTTATGTTTGCTGACCAATAAACACTCACTTGCTGTCTTCAAATGCATGTCTCACATTGAGGGTCTGTTCATACACAGTAGAAGTTGCCCAAACTGACCCACAGGGAAATGATCACAATTTCAATGGTGAATGACCACAACTACCTTAAACAGCCTAGTTTAAAGTAAGATTCTTTTTCTTATGATTTTCCACTAATACTCATTGTCCCTTCTTCTTTTCTTACAGCAGTAGTGTGAGCTTTAGTCAGAAAACTGGTTTTTAATACCATGCCAGAGCAAGCAACTTGAATTTAAATGGGTCATGTCAATCAATCAAAAGGTTATCTAGCCTCCAAAAATACAGTAAATGTACATTCTCCCCCCCACCACCATTTTTGCATACTTATTGTAATACTAATTACCATGTAGGAATAATTATCGTGCAGATCAGAAGTGACCTAGTCTATGGCTTGCTTAAGCCTGTTACACTTATACATTATTAATGACGTTAAAATATTTCTGAGAAAAATTATGCCCAAAGGCATATCTTCAATTTCACATTGCATGTAAATGCATGACCAGTTTTCAAGCACCACAGTTAGGAAAATTTTCTGGAGCAAGAGCATTTTGGGAGATGTATTAGAGAGTAAGAATAACATTTAAGAGGAAAGCTCAAACCCTCTCCTTTTTCCCAGATAACATGCAGGCCATTTTATCATAATTGTGAAATATTATTATTTACCAAAATAAAAAATAAAATATGAGGCAGAACACTATTTTCTCTTTCACATTGCTGAGCAATTATGCATTACATAGTTTTTGATTATTTTGATTCTAAATAGGGTAAACAAGATAAGTACAGTTTCAGAAGCTACAAATCTTACCACTATATTTTTATCTCACATTTCGAATTGTTTACATATTCTTACCACTTTTAAACAATATGAGAAGACAACAGCATACTTCAAGAAATACAACAGCCTAACAAAATCTATGGATGTTTATGACATTTAATTAATGACTTCATGCATTCAGCAACACACAGCCACAAACACCACATCTTGCCTTCCATATTCTCATCTCCAACAACTGTTTGTAGAATGCACATCACCATGGCCATGTCCTGCCAGCACGAGGCTGTGTCTGATCCTGACCCCCACATGCCCACGGACCCATGTCCTGTCCCAGCATCAGCCTTTCCCCAGGGAGATGCCTGATGTTCAGGGCTGGGGCTGCCCTCGTGCCCCTGGCTGCCTGCTCCTGCCTGCCAATCCCATGGGGTGTCCCTGCAGTCCCCAGGGAGTTGCCAGCCCTCACTGCAGCCTGGCAGTTTTGACGGATGTTCTCAGGATCTCTTGGCTTTTTTGCTACTCCCAGCCCTTTGTTTCCTTGTACACCGGTACCCACCACGTGCTTCCTACTGGCCAATTTCCAATTGCTGCTGCTTGAGGTGCATGCACTTCTGCCACCTGCCAGTTTTACAGTTCATCCTCCTTCTCCAGCTTTAATTCTTGTCCATTTTTTGCCTGCCTTCCTTCTCTACAACCTTCCTCCTTCTCTCTGCCACCTTAAGTGCTGTAACCTCCTTGTCTTGTAACCTTAACACCTTCACCATCATTAATTCCCTTAAATAGCCTACAACCACATATGGAAATGGGGCCAAGAGTAAGTTGACCTGAGGTGCTTATTTTATTGTTCCCTCAAACAGGTTTGGTCAAATCTCATTCTGAAATACTTTCTTCTGTAATCAATATTTATCACTGTTGATTTTTCTGCACAACTCAGCCTCAGCTTTCCCACTGTGGCCTTCAGTCGAACCTGAATCTCAAAAGGTATGGTTCTGGTTTGCCTTTAATAATCAGGTAAACAGTAGCAGCTGCATTCATATCATATTTCATGAGAATTGCTTAGCTCTTTACTACTCCTTATGTAATATAATGATCTATGAATTAAACAACTTTCCTACTGAAATAAGATTTCTGTGCAACAAAATGTACATCAATACATATTTCAACATACAGATATGTATTCACGTGCGACATACAGGATGGAGAGAGTGCTACCATCTTCAATAAGTATTAATTTAGGGAACAGTATGATCAAACAGTATAATCAAAGTGGACTATCTGTGAATTCGCTGCACTTCTTAAGGGAATTACAAAAATCCGTAATTACCAAAAAAGATCAGGTTTCACTACCCAGGTAATACCCAATGATTACACAAGTGCTTCTCACCACATTTTGCTTCACAATATGCATTTAATGAGTAAGTTTCAAAATGAGAAAAAATTGTTGCATCAATCCACATCATGCTTCTGCTAGCACAATTTTTCACAGGAAATCCACCATATTTTGGATGCCAGAAGACAACAATGCAATTTTTATCGTATTTCAACTTTTCTGTTCCTAGAGACAACAGTAAAGCCAAGAACATCAAATCTATTTACCAGCTCATCTTTGAAAAAAGAAAAACAGACACAAATATCCTTTGAGAAAGGGCTCACACAACAGCAAATATATGGTTTTACAGCTATACCCATTTCTAAATCAGTATCTTTTTTGATCTTATTTTTATTCATATTCCAAGTGGCAAAACATAAGTTTAATTATTTATCGCTGGGAAGCAAATAACACACACAATCACCTGAAAACATGTAGAATTACACCATAAAAAGGGATAAGTTAAATATTTGAATAGGACTGATATTCCCTTTAATTGATCATGCTGGCTTTTCTAATTAGAGAAGAAGAGCATTTTGGAAGAATTTATTAGAATATAGAGGCCTAGTTTACCTTCTAGGATAGCATTTTTTTTCCTTTAATAAAATCCATTTTTTTTACTTTAAAATGCATCTTTGTGATTCTTCACAGCAAAAAAATGCTTATCTGAAATAGAAAGATTAAAGTAAGTTTCTAGGCATTAAATTACGAAGTTCTTCGTTGCTTTTGCACTTGTTGCTCTGTACTGCAGATGGTTTTGCACAAAATCCACTGACACAGGGAATTGCTGGAGAGCAAAGCACCCAAGTAGCCCTAGCTACAGCTCAAGCCTCACAGAGGGACTGCAGTTTATGGCTCCTTCTTTAATGCATATGAAGGATGATCAAAGGAGCATAAGAAGGGCTGCACAAATAACTAAATGAATGAATAAAACCAAAGATTTCTGTATAACTGATAAGTGGCACTGGTAAAAGGAGGACACCAGGATGAAGCAAAGAAAAACTTTGGTTTTGATCCTCCTTGAGCAGGGAAGTTGGACCAGATGACTCACTGTGGTCCCTTGCAATCTGATGAGTTCTGTGACTGTGTGAAAACCAGATGAAGATGTAGCAAGTAATATAAAACGTGCAAAGATCTGGGATTGGATGAAGGTAAGCAGAGACTAGAAGAGGATGTTCTGAAATTCAATCTAATGAGACACAACCACAAAACACAAAACCCCCCTGCAGTTATTATTTTATTACAGTTGTACTGCAGGGATACAAGTACAATCCCACAGTCTGCCAACAGCACAGACTCATCTTAACACAAAAGAGAACTGCATACAGATTGTACAAAAGAGTCAGAGTGGAGGAATTACCAGCTTGATCTTAAAAGATAATTTATAAAAAGGATCAATAAAATTTCTTACCACCACGAAGAGTGGTGAACAAAAAACACATGAAAAAATGAAGAAAAATAAGATTACCTCTCCCACTGTCTCTGCAGAGCTCTTTGCAGCAAAGGCTCTGCTCGCCACTGCTCTCCCAGTTCCCAGCTTGTTGCACATGTGGCTCTAAGTTTTATTTTTTTCTGCTCTGTGTTGTGTAAGGGAAGGTATGCAGGAACTCCAGGGCACAACAGCAAGCCAAAAAGGTGCTGGGTATCTCATCCCTGCCTTAGCTTGACCCTAAAACACAGATATGCAACTTCCAAACCTCCAAACCCCAGTAAAGTGAAGGTGTTTCTCAGTTCACTGCTACCTGTTTAAAAACCACAGGGCTCCTTAGATAACCTTAGAGAAACACATAAAGTAACTAACTAACCAACCCAAACCACAAGCATCCAGGCAATTTTCAGATCACCTACTCACAAATCAGTCAGAGCTCAGACTAACTCTTATAATCTTTGTCATAAATTTTGCATGAACCAGCACACTATAAGTGTCAATTCAAAATCTTAACTATGTCTAAATATTTAAGTAATTACATTTGCTGTATCAAATGAGGTCCTTTAACAATGTAAATAAGTATCTTAAGTTCATGCTTAGAAATTCCCCTGGAAGAGTTTATTACAAGTACTCTGGGGCCATATAAACAGGGAGGGGTCAATGAATGAAAGAGGTTTTTTTTTTTAAATAGTAGTAGAACAGGAAGTAAAGAGAACATACCAAAAAAAAAAAATCTCCAAAATAAAGCATTTGAAAGAGTAAGTTTTTGCTAGCTCCCTTACCTTTTATACAAATTACAATGAAGAAAAGTCTCAAGGCCTGTTTTGGACACAATTCTCAGTTATCTGAATGTGCTACTGCACAGTCTTGTTATCACACATCATTCTGAGTGAACTTCCTTCAGTACACTCACAATATTCAAATTTACTTACCCTTCACACCAGATTCTGTCACAGTCATCTCCCTACTCCCTGTGAACAAAATTCAATCTCTGATGTCTTGAAATAGGATCTGTCTCAATCTTGCCAAGACTGAATTGCTATTGATCGTTAAAAAACAGAGGTGGGGAGGCTGAATTCCCCCCACTGGAACTGAGCGAGGTCAAGTTTTTGAGGGTTTGAGTCTGCCACAGGCTCTGGAGTCCCACCTTCCTCAAGTCTCAGCAAAGCCCTCAGTAGCAGCCCTTTGTTTTTACAGCTCTGACAAATAGCTCCAATCCTGTATGCCATGTACAAAGCCTTACTCATATGCCAAAGAAAAGCATACTTTGGTTTTTAATGCTACTTTTTCTGCTGTCAGTAAAACATCTTCCCCTTAGATTCTGTAAGTAGTAGATGAATTTATTCTATTACTTAAATACCTAGTATTGATGTAAAATACAATTCTTAATTTGCCACACCTAGTTCAGTAACTCATTAACTGGTTTGATTTTCAGAAATGTTTCCTTGCATTTGCAAGCCAAGAAGATACCCAAAGAGAAGAAAACCATTTGCATCATATACCACGTTTATATTCTACCAGACTTAAAGCAGACTGTTTCAGCTTCCCTTTTGATAGAGCTGCTACACAGAACCATGGAAACAAGTTTTAATTCTATTAAAATCCAGGCTGAATTTAAGACTTTTTAGTCTATTTATATATCCTAAGAAAATTCTTTGATGAAACTATATTTTAAAATTATGCCAGAATTAAAATTAAATAGTTTACTAAAAAGCAATTCTCAACACTTAATGCTGTTAATCACCAAGCTTTTTTTTTTTTTTTTTAAATCAGATATAAGAAAATCAAAATTTTCAAAGGCAGATTTCCAAAACGTTTTATTTTCTCTCTCTGGGTCTGCTTAGGCCGAGGTGTTTTTCAGTGTGAACTTCTAGGGTACTAAGAGATTTTAACCAAATGCCTGGTTTAATGATGAAGTCAGAGAAAACAACTAAAAGGAAATTTTCCTCATGTAAAAGGACAGTTTCTTTTCTGACAAATGGTAGAAATAAGACTAAAGGGAATACAGATGAGAGAATAATGGCTGATAGCAACAAAATATATAATCTAATACTTCCCATTTGCTTTGACACTCTCTACTGTACTGTCTACTACTCATTGCTACTTTCTATCTGGAAGAATGGGCAGGAAATGAGCTACACCAAATAGCAACCACAGCAACACCTTAACCAAAGTATCAGCCCAGTATCACTTCTCAGTGTTTCTTGCCCTTGAAAAGAAGTTGTTGAGCCCTATTGCATACTACCACCACTTGGAAGTGAGAGACAGGAAAAATGGTAAATACAGGATTTGCATAAACAATGCATTTATTGTAAATTGCCATTATAACCACAAAGGTTTTAATTAGACTTTCACAGAAATCAGAACTGGCCACTGATTATCTCTGTGGGAAGGAAAAGATCCATGCCTGCCAAACCCACAGGAATGCCAAGTATATGTATGTATTTTTATTTTTGTAATTTTGCAGTTTCACACAGGCCACTCTACACTGTTTTACTGATGTCTGGTTGTCTCCTCAGTATCAGCTGGTTAATGCTGATAAGCAGATAGAAAGTAATGAGAATCTTGCTGCCATTTAATTGCACCCAAATCCATATACATCTTGAGGAGATTGAAAAACAAAACACCAGGAGCTATTGCAGTTTGTAACCAAAGGTTCTTTCCATTCCTTAAAGAAGCATTGGGTTGAAGAATTCAAAGTTATGCATGTTTACTCATTAAGTTTTGTCACACTAGCACTGTCCAGAAAGCAACAGCTTTGCAGCAATGAAATGCCTACGATGCACAATTCTTCAACCATCACATAACTTGTGCTTTATGTTCATTTCTAGTCACCACCTACTTCAGAACAAGACTACGACTGAGAAAATAAGTAAAACTCTGGACTATTTTCAAAAGTAGGACAGATTACACTAAATACTAATGAAACATGCAAGTAGCTGCAAGACATTAGGCAACCACTGGCTATACACAGGGAATATGGCACCACCCAGTGGGAACAGCACTACATGAAATATCTGCATTAAAAAAGCCATGAAGAAATGTAACTCTTCAGGGTTCAGTTTTATTTCTTTTGGTTTTGTTTTGTTTGTTTTTAATAATAGATCTGCTACCTATTTTAGGGATCTTTAGGATTGAAGAAAAAAGTATGAAAAAATGAACCTGAGTAACAGAAATTAGTATTGTATCAAACTGTGCTTCTTGGAATGGCCTCAAAAGAATTTTTAGTTTGCATATCCTGCTAAGGCTTAGCCCCAAGTATTTTTTTTTTCTGTTACTATTTCTTTATTGAAAATGGCAAATAGGGCTTACCTTCTTACACAGCCTTGCAAGAAACTCCTCCTTTAAATTAAGAAATTACACCTGTTTTGTTCAAAGAGCTGAGGCCAAAAGTCAGATTGCTTTAAGTTTCGACACACTTTAAAAATGAAATTTTAATCTGCTTTATTGTCACTGATGTTTTCAACAAATCAGGCACTCAACCCTTGAAACCCATGATCAGAATTTACTTATGATTTTATTACAATGATGTGAATACCTTTACTACTCCATAAATTTACCAATCTTTTAGTTTATACAAAAGATGCTCACAGAAGCATGAACTGGAAATGGAAGGCCAACATTAACACAGGCTCAATAATTGTCTCTAAATTGTACTGTATGGTATTATTTTGTCTTGCAAACAATACATCTCCTTTTCTCTCCTCCTCCCTCCCCAAAATACTAGAGATTAAGGTTTTTTGGAAGGATTATGGCTCTGCTCACTAGAACGAATTACTAGACTATCAGCTGACCCTGTTTTTGAGCTTTCTCTGGTGATACTGTATCTGTAAAGCTTCAAGCTCCATCTACACCAAATTAAGAACTACACGAAAATCAGAGAGTAACAAAATGGTTTGGGTTAGAAGCAGCCTCAAAGATCATCCAGTTCCAAGCCTCCCACCTCCTCCCCAGGCAGGGACACGTTTCAGTAGACCAGGCTGCTCAGGGCCTCATCCAACCTGGCCTTCAACACTTTAAGGAAGGGGTATCCACAATTTCTTTGGGCAAAGAAGGATCGACATATTACAATACAAGCTTATGCATGTACTACACACTTATAAATTACAAATATTTTATTTTTCCCCCTTCCCAAAAATATAAAGTGTCAGCAGATTGTATTCCATATCAAAATACAGTTTGGGGCATACCTCTAGTAAATTCCCAGTCCTTTTATGCAGCATGTTTCTTGATTAGTGACTACAGTTTATTTAGATGAAAGTAAGGGGATAAAGGCACAGATGAGTGTTCCACCATAAACTCACAAAAACAAATTCATGCATAAGTTTCATCTTGTATTTATTTAATTTTGACAGTAGGCACAAAATACTTTTAGTTTCCAAGCTGAGAGATGTTAAGTCCAGTTTCGAAGAATCAACATCAAAAACAAAGTACACAGACAGACACAGCTGCAGCTGAGGGGAAAAAAGGTACATACATGAATTTAGGTTTTTTCCTAAACCAATTCCCATATTTTAAAGCTCAGCATAACCGACCTGTTTCCCCATATACCACAACATATCACAAACCCTCCTGGACAGCAAGCTTCAGCTTTCACAGTAGTAAGCAAGTACCAACCCTGAAGAAATCCCACACAGCTCATGCGACCTGGGCCAGGAATGCTCAATGGCTCTAAGTGACAGGTCCTGGGTGCAGAGCAGCAACATCCCAGGACAGCAGAGGCAAGTACCTGATCCTTCAGGAGCACAGGAGAGCCTCACCTCCCACCTCCTCCTCCTAGGGAGGGGAACTTGTTCCCTTCCAGGCACAAGCAACAACCCAGCAAATCCTGCACAGGCCAAGCCTTGCCTGAAAGCCTCCTTCCAAAAGCCACAGAACACTGGCCTGGGACTTTGACTCATCTAGCCCACGGAAATAACTACCCCCAATTTCATCTATCAGTCTCCCCACTGCATTGGAATGGCTGCAATTTCTACTCAAAATACATCATATGGTAGGTATTGTACTATCATAAAAAAAATATGCACTGTCCATGTAATTCTTACATACATACATATCTTAATAAAAAAAAAAAAAACCTGAAGTATTTCTTAAATACAGCACAATTTCAACATCCAATATATGTAAACATCTGACATCCATAACTGGACTAGCTAGAGTTTCTCTGGTTACAGATGAATGCCTCAACTCATAAACTTAGAGCAAGTATCATTCTGCGCTTTCTTCTATCCCTCACAAACATGTCTTCAAAACTGCAGATTTCTGCAAGTGCTAAGTGTTTCCCAAAGCACATTTCAATTCTAAACATGCAGGATACTACAGAGACAATGCACAGCATTTGTTTAACACAAAAAAAAAAAGGTTCTTTTCTTTAAGAAGGGAGTTGCTTTTCAAGTTGTGATTTTTATAAGAATAAACAGATGACAGCCAAAACTTTCATTGATCAAGGGTGAAAAAAAAACCCAAAACCCAAAAAACATTACAACAAATTAGTTTAAAAAGAACTGCAAGAGTCCTGTTATTGGATAGGAAAACATCCTTAGGCTCCCTTCATGTAATATATGAAGAAAAATAAATTTCAAGATTTAAGCAAAATTGCATTTTCCTGTAAATATCAGTTGAGGAAAAAAATTGTTGCTATGAATGACTAATTTAAAAACTCTTCTGCATTTGGATGATATGCTCACTTGCTTTCCATCATTCCAGCTAAGCACTGAGCTCAAACTCCTGAGCATTCACGATGATAAGAACAAAATGCCACACAGGTTAATCCTGAAACAACAAATCTGCCAAAACACAGTATGTTTATTACTCTGACTACATTTCCTAAATGTGCTCCCTGGAACAAACAATAATTTGAGCTACCACTACTTCCAAACCAGACGGTAAACATCGACCTTACAATTGCTGATTCTCTGTAGTTACTCTCTCTTATTCCTCCAGAATTCTAATTATTTCCAATTCTACTATTATTTATATATTCTGCATGGTGAGGACCGCTTTATATACCAGTATCATTGTCATATTATGTACAACTTGGCAGCTTCAAAAGAGACCCAATTCTGCTTCTTTGGACAGATGTAAAGATTTTTATTCCATAAATTCACTTTTCCTGCAATTCTGGAAAAGAAAAACATGGTTAAAAGAGGAAAAATATACTATTTCTTTTAGCTGCTAAATAAAACAGTTACTATTAAATGATGTACATAGTCCTCCATGATGTAAACTTTTGTGAATGTAGCATTAACACAAAGTCTTATATTAGCATAAAGAATAACAAACAAATGCAACAGCTATGACAACATGCATGTTTTAGTCTACATGACAGAAAGGCACTTCAGAAGTGTGGTACATATTCTTAAAGTGGGTGAAGAGCAACTGCTCTACAATGTGTTATTTTGGTACATGGATTATGATGCTATGAGTTAAAAAAAACACCCTCACAAATTACCAATGATGTGCCTTCCTTTCACTAGGTCAGATCCATTCCTCAGTAACAGGAGGTATATTTAGAGCTTTACTTGACTCAGCAGACAATTGTCTGAGTACTCTCTTGTATTTAAGATATTTTAATACGCTAGAACAGCACATGGAAACTAACTAGAGTTATTCAACATTTGAAAACACATAGCAGGAGAAAAACACGGCGGAAGTACTACTGAAACAGCAAGACTGGAAAAGCTGTAATTGAGCTTCTGTGTTTTTCTTTAAGAAATCAGAGTAGTAAAATTCACCAGCCTGCAAATGCCATCAAGACATTTCACCTTAGCGAAATAAAGTAACAACCCCCATCACAATGCATACTAGATCCCGAATTCTTTACTTCTGGGGAAAGAAAGGAAACAAAACAAAACAGCGTGACAACGGACATCTAAAGTAAGGGGTAAAAATGAAACTGTTTCAAATAACTTTTACCAACCTAGAAAGGCAGCCTCCTTCTGCATTCACCCCCGCCTCCATCACACGGTTAAAAAAACTATTTTTTGTTTGCGAGACCCCACGGCAGCCTGTGCGGCTCTACCTGCAAGCACAGCCCGGGCCACCGCCGCGCCGGAGCACCGGCAGCTCCCGGCTGAGGCACGGCCCGGCGGAGC
>WEIU01015634.1:338700-370069 GCA_013389925.1 Aegithalos caudatus
GGACGGGGGCTGGACACCGCCCCTGTCCGGGACACCGCCACTGCCCGGGACGCCGCCCCTGCCCCGGACACCGCCCCGCCCTGGGCACCGCCCCTGCCTCAGACACCACCACTGCCCCTTATACCGCCCCTGCCCCGGACACCGCCCGGGACATCGCCCCCGCCCCTTGGCTCGGCGGAGGCCAAGCGGTGGCTCTTTGGATCGGGGCTGTTCCCGGTGCGGTTGTTTCGGGCTCGTTTCCCCTCCGAAAGTAGCGGCTGGGAGTTCAAACAACACCGGCCCCCGATCGCCTCCTAAAGTGGGGATGGAAAATCCTTTCCGCAGCTAAACGCTGGCTCTCCTGGTTGCCAAAGGCTACGCGTCACGTATGCTGACTTTAACAAGGATTATTGCTGCATTAAAGGAAGCCACTGCAATTCCTCCCAAGAGCCCAGGCTTAATTTAGCGCAGAAAACACATCATTAAAAACTGCCATACGTGCAGGTACAAACAAGGACTGGCTGCAGATAAGGCTTTAGTGTTTGTGATGATTGTGTCTTTCCCGCTCACAGCCAGCCAGTCGTGGTGGGAAAAAAAAAATGTGAAATGCTGAGGGAAATTAGAAGGCTTTTAAAAGAAATCTGGAGTTCACTGCATGCGTTCTGTTTACAGCCAGAAGGGGAAAATTCGTCAACTCCTACATGTAGCAATACTCAGGACTTTAAAAAGACTGAGGAAGAGGATGCAGTCCAACCATTTATGGGGCGGTCCCTGCTTGAATACACCCATTTCAGAAGCTTTTAAGGACAGAAACAGAGGAGTGGTAACTTTATTTAGGTCAAGTTCTGGGAACAGGATCAAGGCCTTTCAATGAGTCAAAAGAAATCCTGCCTGAAAAGATGGCTGTTTGTTTCCTTTATTCAGGGGTGATGACACTGAAGTGTATATGCTGCCAAATTTATTTTTAAGAGTGCTTTAGCCAATTTTCACTGATAGTCATTGAACTTGTGTAAGTGATATTCCATCACTTTTCCAGATGTAACCAAAGCAAATGGAATTCTCGCTGTCCTCCATTTCTGCTGGCTTCACTGTAGCACTGATGCCTTTGTGGAACACTACAGTACAGTGTTTTTGCCCCACGTTAAGTCAAGCTACCCATACCCTATCTGTCTTTCAAATATTTATCTCTTCACCGTACATCTTCATTTTAGCAGCATGGATGAGACAGAACACAACAACTTTGGGGTTTTATCCTAAAGGTCAAGCATGACAGGAGTCTAAAACCACCCCAGCATGCTGTGTCTACATAAACCCATATGTTTCTGTTCATTCCAGTCACAGCCTCAGCTAAGAAACTGCAGGATCCAATAGTACATCTGACAGACAGTTTAATTCCTGGCTGTTGTCTAAACCCCAGTGTAAAGAGATATCAGCAACATCCATCTTTGGACAAATCTAAACTGCTTTATTCCTAGAAATACTGAGTCATCATCTTACACCTGTAAGCCTTGTGGAACAATAAAAAAATTGTTCTGTAGACTCTAAAGTATCGAGTAATATCTTTAAAAATAATTCAGTCCATTTCTTCTCCAGGATATGCCTTAATCCGTTTTGTGCCCCTCAATACTGTGTGTTTAAGGTTAAAGATGACAGAAAGTGGCCAGCTTGATTTCCTGTGGTTTCCTTAAAAGGCCTAGTGCAGATTAGGGTTAGGTTGAGAGATCAACAGGAAGGGCTGAAAAATTGGATCTACTGATGCAAGACTGAGATAAAGGCTAGAAATGTAGATTGGCTTGGGATGTCCCATGGCTGGTGATAGTGGGAACAGAAGAGCAGTTTATATTGGTGAAATTACAGGCTGAGTAGGGGCTGTAGACAGGATAAAATTTATTAGCACTACATCTGAGTCTGAGGAGCTAAAGGTACTGTAAGGTTTGTTTTTAAGGACAAGAAGCAAAGGCAAATGTATGGGGGTTTTTTTCCCCCTGTTAGTTTTGCATTGTCTATGATTCGTCACCTTCTAAACTGGAATTTCAGCTGGAGTTAAGGCAGGGGAGGTGGGGAGGAGTTCCATTTGCTGTTAGTATTTGGGATTGAATGAGTTGATGAAGTACTTCCACAGCTGAGCCATTGCCATAACCCTAAATTTAGTTTTAAGTGTCACCCTAAGCCTCTTAAGGAATTAACAATAGTTTCCTTTGCCAAAATGACCTGTTGAATTCTAGCACTGCCTGGCCAGTGCTCTTCCCCTACAATCCACAACACTAATCTGAAACCTAAAAGCTTTCCCTATAATCCAGTCATCTTTTACAACCACAAATTAAACATGACTATTTCCTTTTTTCCCACTATAGTAAGTTCTCATTCCAACTTGGCAAGCCTTACAGTTCCCATCAAAAAGCTTTGGCACAAAGGGGCAAAACCCTAATAATCAAGTTGTTTTTAACTGTCCCAAAAACTCTTGTCAATTGTTGATTCCTGTGGGACCAAACTGCCATCTCAGTGGTCTGTCTGCATTGTAATAATAAATCCTGTGCATTTGTGCCCCTCACAGCTGTTTAGGATCTCTCAGTAAACTTATAGCAGCCACTTGCTGAGTGGAAGCCTTGATTGACCTCAAACTGAACACTGAACTAGCAACACAGTGAGGCTTAGTGCCAAGTTTATTTTAAAGCCTTCAGTTTATTGTTGCTGCTACCATCCCAGGCATTTGCTAAAGCTGATTCTAATTAGCAAAAAGGGAAGAATTGTATGGAAAAAAAAGCTTATTTTTACACAGCATTACTGTGCAAGAAGGGACTCCAGAGACCAGAGTTTCTGCAAGAATCAATTGCTTTGTGAATTTCACCTAAATTGTACCAATACATAGTAGCCTTATGTAATTTCCAGCTAATTAGCTGGTTTATTATCCAAAATTTGTGCAAGTGGTGGGGATCTCACAGGAGGACTCACCAAGGCTGTGTACCAACCATTAGTTATGCCTTCAGGTTTCTGCCTAATGGCTGTATTTAAAGGATTCTAGGGAAAACTCTGAATGTCCAGAAATGGGAGCTGTGACTTTATTTGCAGACATGTGTAACACATTGAAAGGAATTTTCAATTGCTGTGCACTAAACTTCTGCAGAATCACAGTTCTCACTTCCTGCAGAAGTCTAATTTCTTATAGTGTCTCTTTCAGGGATAAAATTGTCTTATTTTTGTGATCCCAAGAGTTTTAAACCATTTGTTACAGAGAACTTGGGCAAAGTATTGCTGGTTGAAATTTTAGTAAAGGCAGTAGTTGAGAATTTTGACACTATACAGCAGTTCAAAATTCAGCTTTCCAAATGGAAAGTAATATTTTTCTTCACAATTTTCTTATTTGAAAAGTGTCTACTAGGCATAGAGACAGCACACAGTTATCTAATCAATGAGAACACTACTAAAATGACAGATGAACTTAATAGTTCCACGTTGGGGCAGCCTGTGTCTGCAGTGTACGAGTTCTTTATTGGTTCCAAACTTTTACCCCATAGCCCAGTTTGCATGTTGGAACAGCTTTATCTGTTATTGCTGTACAGGGATCTCAGCTGATAATATTTCCAAGTAGGGAAATCTTAGTGAAGAGAGAGAGTTTGAATAACAGAAACAAAACACAAATACAGAAAGATCTGGTTGGAGAAGGGAGGGGGTGTCCGTGATTGCAAGTTGTGGGCGATGTTTAGATTAGCATTGCTCCTTCCTAGACTTGCCTTTCTTCCCTTTTTAGGTAATTTTCTTTCTTGTAAAGATACAGAGAAAGTGTTATGGCAATTTCCAAATGTTTCTGCTAATTATAGAAAAGAGAAAGGCAGCACATGGTACACAGTCTTGCTTGTAAAAAGGCAAACATTTATATTACGTGATAAGCTGATTTAGATATATTAGTGGTTTGGGTAAAATGTTCATTGCTGAAAAATCTATAGACAGCCTATATTTCTTTAAAGAGATTGAGCTAAATATAAAAGAAACCCTATTCTAGTGCAAATAATTTAAGACCACTGTTTTAAGTGAAAATTGATTATGTTGATTAATCCAAACTAATCAATCTATGGATCCAGACCTTCTAATTGAATTTTAACTAATTCTAAGATGAATTCTGTTCCTCTCATATCAATCCTGATAGAAGTATGAACTAATGCTCTCACCAATACTTCTAATTTGACAATACTGCAGCTAAGAAATACCTCTATAGACTGAAGACTGAAAGAAGACTAAGAATGAAAGAACTATTTAACATATAAGCACTGCTATCCATAATTTTTAGTTTTAAGTTGAGCTGCGTCAGAGCAGTGATAACAGCATGAACCATTTTAGCTGCTTATTGCTAGGAGTGACCTTTTATGCAAACTAAGCTACAGAAGTTCTGTCAGGACTGACCATTTTAGGAATTCTGTTGGAAAATTATTCTGCAATGATAGGTAGGACACTACAGGAGATGGTTTACCACTTTTGCATGGGGGTTTGTGTAGCACATTTTACAAGAAGTTTGTTATTTTTAGGAGTAACTTGGCAGTACAAATACACAATAACATTATAATAAACATTACAGAAATACATACAGGAATAACTGATCTGGTAGGGTTTTTTTCAACATCCAATAAAGCTGTCTGCATCCTCCCCAGCCTCACGTGCCTTGGCAGCTAGAAAAAGTCCCAACATATTTCAGCATGGGGCCCTTTCAGGATGTCCGATCAGCCTCATCAATGTCCAGAAATCAATGAATATTGCAGATTTGTCCAGCACATGGCTCCTTTCCTGCCCAGAGTGAGCCACACGTTTTTTTGGAGGGATGCTCCAGGTCATCTGTGGTGTATTTGAGCTGGGATGCTGTGATCCAAGCTGCTCAGAGTTGTGGTGGCCCTAGCAGGAACATGGCTCTTTTGCCTGGCACAAAGATGCGAGAGAGGCCAGGTGCTTAACTGAAAATCAAAGTACCTGGAGCTTCTTGAGTGAAAAACAGTATGTAGCAGTAATCATTCCAATATTAACTCACTGTAAGCTTCATTTTTGAAACCAGACCATTGTTACCACCAATGTGGTATCAAGTTTCTAATTAAAATATCTACATAAGGGAAAAAAAGAAGTGTTTGGGCTGTTTAGAAACAAGACTATGTAAAAAAACCCTGACTGTACGGAATAGTAAAACTTTATTTCATTAGTTAAGAGAATGCAATCTGACCCAAAACTTATGTGCAATATGACAGATTAACTTCTAAGTAGAACAATGTGCATGCTTTTTTTCTGTGGAGACTTAAATAATCCTTCCACTTTCAAAAGCCGATGCTCACGGATCCTAGTCTACAGCACCCTCTGGACCTGTGCAGGGTTTCAGTGTTCTTGGGATCCCCAGCAATCACTGATTGATAGAAAGTTCCTGTATATTATACTCCTGGGGCCATTTTAAGAAAAATGGACTTGTTTACTTTTCATTATGCGGACTTTTTAATTGCAATTGTTTTATGTATGACCAGTAACATTTCAGGAAGTCACACACAGCATTAGACGTGGAGTAAAAGGTGAGAAAAGCAACCATGGGAAAGGAAGTTTGACAAGAAAACTTCCTTCTAAATATGTGCTTAAACAGTAGGTTTCTAGCTCCCAAACTGACTGGAATTTAATAAACAGCCTAAAAAACTGAAGTTTTGCTGAAAAGTCCAACTAGATTTTAAGTAAATTAGAAATAGAACCATTTTATTTTATAATGATTAAACGGCTTTGGAACAAAATCTGTTTGGAACACTAAAGGGAAACCTTTACTGTTTTTTAAAAAATCGACCAAACACAAACTAAAGGATATTATCCTTCAAGCCATGGCCCTATACCAGAAAAGGGAACAGAAAAAATTATTCATTTAACTATACAATTCTCAGTGGTCATTATATGTTCCTCGTAGTACAAGAAATCAAACTTACTGGCGACTGACCCTACCAATCAATTTATTTTTCCAATTATATTAAAAAAGTAAAAACAACTTAAAGCCTTTTTCTTAGCCTGAAACTGGGTCAAAAATAAATCCAGAAGTTATTTTTAGATCAACACATTATTTTTAAGGTCTAGGAAAGCTGAGCCCATCATTTAAAAAAAAAAAAAAAAAAAAAAAAAAAAAAAAAAAAAAAAAAAAAAAAAAAAAAAAAATAAAAAAAAAAAAAAAACAAAAAGCCCCCCCCCCAAAAATTCCCCCAAAAAAAAAAAAAAAAAAAAAAAGAAGAGGTTATATCACCAGCTAAATCTAATAAAATAGAGATTTAATGTTCAAATATATATAACAGCATACAGACTATCTGCCCTCTTCTTTCCATAAATGAATTTATTGCTGTATCACTGCATCAATACAACACACTGTTGCTGATTATCTTCCTGGTTTCATGTATTTACCAAATTTTCCACTGCACATCTCTTTATTTTAAAGAAACTTTATTTTGGCTGATTTGGCAAGCTTCCCTAAATTCACTTACCTGGCACACAAATAATCTTTGCTAAGAAGCAAACACTACTTTCATCCAGATATAAAGAAACCCTTGGAAATAGGAATTGCAGTCTAGAATGAGAGTGTAAACAGCCTGCAACTTAGCAACCTTCCACAGGCCATGGCAACAGCTTGCAGCCAAGAACCAGGAGATGTGTATGACATACTTTGCAGACTAGATCATAGACAGGGGACTCCTGCTACTTAATTTGGTGTGTGTATGTTGCTGTGTACCATAGTAACCTGTTTCCACTTGGGCTCAAGTTCTCACACAGATGCCTCCCCATTAGCACAGCCATCCCTCAAGGTAATGCCACAGAAACCACAGCTGAGCTGTACCTGTCCCCTAAGTCAGCAGCTGATCACTTGGTTTTTCTTCACCTGTTTGAAGGAATAATGGATTTTGAAGATCAGCCCCAGACCAGTCGTGTTAACAGTATTAAAACAGCCTTTGAAGTACAGCACACACTTCAAATATTCTGTGTAGAGTTACACTTAAATTACACATACATTGTCTTGAACAGCTATAAGAACACTTGAATTTTCAAATGACGTTATCTTTCTCAGTGCTTACTTTTTATTCCTTACTGAATGAAACTATAATTATGCAAGCTGTCTGAAACTTCTTACACCTGTGCCTTCTAAAGTGGTTTTAAGTTTACTGAAAAATAGCATTGAGATCTAATTTTTAGACATGCCGTCCTGGTTTACTTTTATACAATCTGCACTCTTCCACAAGCACAAATTCTCAAGCTAAGATCCATTAAAACTTAGTGCTATATAAAATATTGTCTTCAAATGCCTTTCTTATTCTGAGATAAATCTAAATAGAAAAGTTAACAGATTCATGTATTAATAACAGGCAATAATTTAGCCAAAATTGCATATTTCTCAAGTATTACACTCATGACCTCAAATTCCAGGTAAGTGGAATTATTTTCTTAAATTAACAGAAATTGTTTTTGCTTCATAGTAAATTCCTTGTCTGTGAAACTGGTAGAATAAATCCTGATTTGATCTTTCACTTTTTAGGTTCCTGCCCATAAACAATGAAATGGGAGTTATTGGAAATATATTTATATAGGGATTGTTGGAATTAGTTCCATGCAAACTTCAAGCACTCTTGAGTTCCTGTCAGCCAACTAACAATTCTTTGTAGCACGTAGTAGAATATCATGTTTCAAGTTCTCAAGAACTTAATCTTATTTAAAGAACAAGTTTTTTTACACTGCACGCATTTACGAGCAATTTTAATTTATTACCAAATACTATCCCAGCTATCCCAGTGGCTAAAATATTTCTAAGGAGGAAAAGGCAAAGGTAATAGAGCTCTCAGAATGGTGTGATGGCCAGTCTGCATTGACAGGGGCGGCACAGTGAAGCGCTTCATGTGCCACTATTAGGTCTTTGGAAGCATCCACATTTTTCATTATTTAAACTGAAAGCAAAAATTAAGCTCTGCATTTTCACTTTGTTAAGTATGAATATGCAAATAAAATTTTTACCTTTATGATCAATGATACTGTTAGTGTTCACTATCCTGAGCTGCACTAAATAACACATAAAATAAACTACCCTTCAGCATTTTGCAAAGACTGTGGTGTGGTAACTTAAACTATTGCTTCCATAATGAGGAATACTGAGAGTATTGCTTCTGGCTTGGTGAATTTGAATGGTGTTATTGCCCAGTTCCTCCTCACCACAACAGGAGTGTATTACATGAGGTACTGACTGTGGGTTCCAAGTATAACAGAACACTTGTCTCACCTTTGCTTTCTGAACTACCTTGCTTTCAGCTGTACACACATTGCTTTCAAACTACATGAATTCTAGCAATATAAAATAACAAGCTAAACTAATTGCCAGGGTTTCCTTCAACACTATTTCTAAAGAGTGATTATGCACACAAAAGACAATTTAATATTTTCATATTGATCTTCATGCTCCTTTAGTTGCTGCAGATAGTCATTTGTCTCTATCAGCCATCCTCCTGTGGGTTGTAAGTAAACAGTCTGGCAAGTTACCAGCATCAATTAAAAGAAAAAAAAAAAAACAACCAACCCTGTTGCCACATGTGACCAGTGGAACAATCCATGCTACAGGATGCTCAAAGCCAAGTACTGCAGGAGAGGTGGCAATAACAGACCTATCCACATCTGTACAAAGCAACCATCTGCAGCACAGCAACATGAGAATTTGGTTCCAGAAAGATCCTATGCCAAACAAGCATGAGTCTTAGACTTTTTTACATCTAACACAGCAAGAGCTGAGCCCATCATTACTTGCCTCCAAAAGTTGAGCCAAGGTGGCATTTTATTTTGTAACAACTCAATTATATCTACCTTCTAATGCTTTTCCTTTCAGTATTTTTAATGAGAGAGACAAATCAGTATTCATATCATTCTGGTCTCCATGTCTTTGTAGGCAAAAGTTAAACCATTCTTACTCAAATGAGGTTCTCTAAGTGTATTAAACACTAAACCTCAGAAGGTAGGTTTTTCTTTCTTTGTATTTAAAAAGCATGAAATAAAAAGCACTTACTGTCAGTGCCTTCATTTGCAAGTAGAAAGATTCAAAGTGACTCTAGCAAAACCATTCCTTTTTGGAAATAAAAAGCTAAGACTTTATGAGAGGTAACAGATAAATCCATACCTTCATTTGACTTTATTACCACATGAAGGATTATGTACCTCTGGAAAGATATATTTAATTTTCTGTGCTTTCAGACCATCTTTTTTAAGCCACAGGTATTTAACATAGTTGCAACTCTTAAGACTTTATGAAAATAAAATTGCTGTTTATAAAGCTATGCAAAAATCATCTTTTACATACATAATTTACCTTAGTATGCCTGCAGATTTAAAGTCTCAGTGGGAACAGTGGGATATTATTATTTTTTGAACAATGCCAAGAAAATTATAGACATTAAGGAAAAAGGAAATATTGCAAAGAAGCTCTTCTGTGTGTGAACTATGCAGAGACCCAAAGAGACTTATTCTTTTCCTTCTGCTTCTCTCAGCTGTTCTTGCAAAGCTCTGTGGAATTCATTAAAGCTCACAATCAATCATCTCAAAATGTAAAGGGGACTATTAAACTTCAGCAACTGATTTGAGTACACATACACATTTTTGAAAATTGCAGTTCTCTGCCATTCAGAAATGCCTGCAAATATAACAGCTTTTTAGGGACAGGCCATCAACTAGAGACCTACAAAAGGGAAAGCTACTGAATTATTTCATGGCAATGGACTGAAGTGATGGATGAATGGCACATTATTACCTAGAATGGCTTATTTCAGACCTGGAGAGTTAGTACTTTGGTGTAGAACTGAGATGTAGTTTAAGCAGCAGCCCATGTGACCTGGATTAGAACAGCCTGAAAATTAAATGGAAGTCAAATGAATCCACTGATTTTCCCACAAACACCTCTTTATGTAAATTTAGCAATAGTGTTCTCCTATGACAGAATGTGAACGTGTACAAACGTCTATGCCATGAATATGTGTAACACATAAAATAACAAACTTCAGATTGTTCTACTGAGACCAGAAACACTCAAAAATCTGCGAAAAGTTGTTCTTTACATAACACATCCATCTGGTAGTTGCTGGTAGTCTTTCCCAAGTTCTGTTAAGGTTTATGTCCGCACCACTAGAAAATGAGTGGGTATTTATTAATATTTACTTTGCTGTAGCACATCTTTTTTCAAACATTACTACCTGCATAAATTCAAGGAGATAAAAACCAATTCATTTGATGCATTGATCCAACTAATCATAAAATTAACTCTACATGGATTTCAAGGAATTACTATAGTCACAGCTTTAGCACCTCACTTCATTTAAAGGTGACTACATCTGTATGATCCATATAGCAGTAAATAGTGACTTTTTTTTCCTTACACAAGTTGCATTATGGGTAAGTTGATGAGAACAATTTCAATTACAAGCTGTGTGGTCACACGTGTCTGTGGGCTGCTCACCTTTACTGTGGGTGAGCCCCCAGACAATAAGCCTCATGATAGTTTCAGCCTGAGCACAACTCTAAAACTTTATCACCATGGATGCAAGTAGTCAGTCTAACTTGGTCAAAGTATGGAAGAAAAACATGCTCACGTGATCTTCCAGCAACCATCAGGTACTTGGCTCAAGATCTGAAGTCGCATGGCATGCATCAGTTGGCCACTTGTTAACCTTTCCCCAAGCTCTGCTAGGTCACCACAGCTGCCAGGGAACACTCATTCACTTCATGTGTTGTTCTCACTAGGTACCATAGTTAACAGTAAGTTCTTCAATTGCTGTCAACCAAGAGTGGCTTAAAGTTCAGAGAATATTCCAAAGGCAGCCTGTGCTCTACCTTTAGAATAGTGGTTTCTAAATCCACTTTTGCTGAGAGCTATGCATGGTCAGAGCAAAATTAAAGACTAGTTACAATTTACATTAACTGTCAAAAACATAAATTATTCCATATTCTCCACCTATTTCAATGATTTCTTACTTACATTTTATTTCATCTCATTTTTACATCTACATTTTATGGCTGTTCTGGCCAACCTTATTTACCACACCTCTACACAAGGTAACTAATTCATACAGGTTTCTGTGTTTTATTCTGGGTCTAGCTAATGTAGTAGAAATGTAGTAGCCACTAAACCTGCTCCTGCATAGACTCCCCTTCCATGGACAGAATTTCCTGCCAGAAGCCTGCTCCTGTGGAGACTTTGTAGAGATTGCAGCTTCCCTCAAGGTAGATCCACCTGCACTCCACTGGCTGCAGAGCTGATACCTGCTCCTGTGCAGTCCTCCATGGCCTAGAGGAATGTGAAGTACCATGGTCTTTTCTCAGATTGCAGGGGAATCTCTTCCCACATCAGGGTCCTCCTCCCCCTGACCCTTTGTGTTTGCAGGGCTGTTTCTGTCACCTTTTTGTCACTCTCACAGCTGCTATATATTGTTTTTCACACTCCCTTAAATGTCCAGTCTTTTCTCACAGAGCTTTTTCCCTCTGGGTAGTAAAATTAGCAAATCTAGGATCATTAAAGTTTCACTTGAAGACCAAAAGGACAGTAGAAAAGTGACATTGCCAATCATACAGTTTTTGTGTTTTGTTTTGGTTTTCATAAAAAGATGCACTTGCTTATCTACACACAGATTTCATTTGAACAAAATATAGAAACTGAGTTTTCTGTTTACTTCCCAGGCTCTCCTAACAACCATTAATCAACACAATACATTAAAAAATATATCACTGGGAATTTTCCCATTTGTTGGAGTAGGTTTCTTTTCGGTGTGGGGTTTTTTTTCTTGGCTGATTTGGTTCTAACCTTTAAAATAAAGGCTTCTGTGTGTATCCAAAAAGGTATCAGTTTAAAAATATTACAAGTTGCAACTCCATTTAACTGATGTCAAAGATGCAGGTCACTTGGATAGAGTCTGTTTTATTAAAAACTGTGGAAGTAATTTTTGTTGTATGCAATCCCATCTACTCAGCAATCTACCGCATTGTTAATTCAAGAATATCCTACCCATCTGTATATTAAAAAGCACGTGCCCAGTGCTGTACCTTATAAAAATCTTCCTTGTAAGTACAGCATCTTGCTTAGGCAACACGGCATCCAGTTATCCCTTCCTCTTCAAACACACAATGACGTGAAACTCCGGAGAGCTGATGCTCATGAGCAGCTGTCACAGTTGACAGCACTAATATTTTACCTTAACCAAGGTTCAAATCTCTTTAAGCAGCACACATTTCCTGTTTGCTGCAAAGGCCTCCAGAATCACATGTGGAACACAACTATATAATTAAAATACTAAAGAGAACACAATATTCAGAAGATTACACAACACATAACAATCAAACATTAACACTTCTGAACAAAGTCCAAAGTGGGTTCATGCCAGGTCGTTGATTGTTCATTTGCTAACCAGTCACATAATCAGATTAGTTTTGTCCTGCAGCCTACCCCTGTGCTATGAATACTAATGCAACCCAACTTTCATTTTACTAGCAGAATTGCTTCCATTTAAATCACATTAAACTTGAAGGTAGCTCTGCTGTTACATACTTGAAAACATATATTAGGGGGGGAAAAAGGCAAATGTTAAATGAAAAGCATATATCAATCTGTTTCTTCTGTTCCTCTCTTTAACATCTTGCAAAATTCTCGGTTCAATATGATACCATGAAACTGAAACAAATTTGTGAGGTCATTTCATCTTTTCCTACTACTGTTTTCCTGCAGCTTGTTCATTTTATGATTTAGAAAAATATATAAATGTGAGCCCACTTTAGGACATAACTAAGAACCAGAACACTGAAATATCCTCAAGGCAAAAATCACATTTTCCTGATTCATTGTACAAATCTAGCCTTAATGAAATTCTAGCTTTCCTATATTTTGCATTTAAACCTGCTATACGTTTTTTTTCCCCTACTACCTGAGGCTGTATACCTACTGCTGCATGTGTCACAGAATTTAATCTGTCAAAACAGCAGAAGTGTGGACTTTTGCCATCATACTGCATCTAATGATATTAAGAATGTTTTCTTGACTAGCAGGTTATTAGTGAGCTATACTGAATGCTATCAGTCTTGCTCCTTGCACTCCCTAACACATTTTTGGTCTCTTTTTCTGGCAAATATCAAGAAAAATCAAGCAGATGGATCCTCTGTCTCTGAAGGACCTTGTTTTCTATTATTCTTACCAAGTACTGCCCCTGATACCACCAGCATGTACAATCTACATCAAGTACCCTGCATTCAGTCAAGAGGGACTGCATTCAACTTAACTAATATTTGGTTCAGGAATGCAAGCACTGTTGGAGACAGTTTACAACTAAAGCACATTAAAGCACAAGCAGCAGCAGGATAACTCCTGCTATTATGGCAAGACTGATGAATTGCCACTGAAACACAGCTGCAGCATGTACAAGTCAAACTCCCAGCATTCTCACTGTTTCTCAGAAGAGTCTGTATATGCTGGGACTCGATGCCTGAATTAATTCTATCTCTTCATTCAGTCTCCCTCTCCAGTTTGGATTATTGCTTCAATATGCACCACATGCCAAAAAGTCACAGTATGAGACTCCCATTCTTTAAACTCTGCTTTACATGCCATAGCCTTTTATAAATCCTATCTGAATACTACTTTTTTCCTCAGTGCTGTAAACAACTGCTAGGTTCTGTTCATCTGAACGTGATCAAAGCTGCCTGAACAGATGCTCTGACTAAAGGAATTATTTAAATATGATATTACAGCAGTCACTGAACTGTCCACTGAACTTGAATCTCATTTTAGAAAAATACATGCAGCACAGAAGAAGTTTCAGCAGTAGTAATCTCAGAAAAACAACCTAAAACATACAGGCAAATCTCCTACAATACTTTAAGCATCAAAAAAGTTAAAAGAAAAAATATTTCCTTACACAGCAGAATATCTTATGCAGCTATGGAGAGAGAAAACCAAAATGTGGTCTGTTTAAAAAGTGAAATAGTCACAAGTTTTTAAGGTTGAACTTAGTGTAGTATGGGTACCATTTTTATTTGTAAAGACTATTAGAAAATGTCAGGGGAAAATGTCAATTTCTGAGCAGTCTTCTATTTTGTTTTATATTTTGTCATTCCATGAGCAGTCTGAAATACAACCGTTATCAGAACACCCTAAATTTTTGTTTCTGTACTATTCTAACAAACAACTTTCTACAGAAAGCTTTACTCATGAAATAACACACTGAAAATGTTCTTTGCAAACCAGCAGTGTATCATATTGATCAGATCTTTCCAATTTATTTATTCTGAAAAATTAATTAGACCAAACCTACAAATTACAATACGTGTCTTCAAGGTTATGTACTCAAATCTTTAATTGTGGAACGCAATCTATGCTGCATAATAGACCAAAGCAATAGAAATGGGTAGATAATCTGAAAATGAATGACCAATCTTCATTCTGAAGGTGTATATTAAGCACTTCCAAATTATGCAGTGTTTGAATGTTTGTAAATAGTTGCCCACATGTAAGCATTTTTGGAGTACTTACTGGAATCCTACAGGCAGACTCTGAGCACCATGCTTGAACAACCAAAGGCTGGGGATGAACTTTAAAGAAAATACAATCATACTAAAAGAGAAACTCCAAAAGTTTTATTAGGATTTCAACAGACATTGAAAAAAATATTGCATAATGATTGAAAACATAATATTTTAAACAAAGTAGCAATGTGGTATCAAGTAAAAGAAAGACTGGAAAAGCTGTCTATATATGCTGTATGGAACATGTACCAGGAACGGGATATGACATTTTTAAAATTCAAGGGCAAATGTGAACAAGTCACATTTTGATAGACTGACTATACACCACAGATGTTTTACAAACTGCATAGCAGTGTAAAAAAAAAAAATGTTTTATCCTAAGTATACTGTATTCCTGCATTTAGAGCAGTTTACAAGGCAGAGATGTTGTTTACAACATTGATATTTTAATAGCTCTGGATTCTCATAAAAAATGAACTAATTTAACAAAAAAGCCTGTATCTACATTTGAAAATAAAAGTGCATGTACTGAGAAATAGTGTTATTTCTTAAGAAGAGTACTTTAAAAGTTCATTTTAATAGATCCACAATTGATGATACTTTAGATGCAGTTCTGCACTGTGCTACAAGCGAGGTTCTAACACCAGTTCCTCTAACTGAACATCCTCTTGTCCATAAGCACCAAGACATGTGCCTGCCTACCGTACTTATCAGGGTCCTGGGGAGTGAGAAAGAATGCAGAGTACCAAAACCACCACATTGTTCACTAAAAAATACCAGTAACCCAAGACAGATGTTTTAAAGTAAATTTAGCCATAAATGCGAGCATTATCGCCTCAACTTTCAAGGATCCTCCCAGTCACACAACTACATTTAAACACTGGAGAGCAGCAGCAAGGAGCCATTAGAGCTAAAAGACAAGAACTGATGAAAGTCTCTCTCCTGCCTTGTACTAAAGAATTTGTTGGTAATGAGCATTTTCAATGCGATCAAAGAACCAGGCTGGGTTCTTTGGGTGTAAGATTCCTACCTAAAACCCAGTTGCTATAGTCAGATCTGTACTTGAATCTAGATTCTCCTTTCCAGATAACTGTGGTAACAGCTAAGAATTACTGCAAATGTTGCTAACTTCTGTAGAGGGTTTACTCCTTTCTTCTCTTCACACAACAAAGAAGAGAAGTTTTGGAACGAGAACATGCAGTTTGAAGATCCAAGCAAAGCTTCTATTTGAGTTCTTCTAATTTCAACTCATGGCACTGAAGAACTAGTTTTGTTTATTTTTTTTTCTGGGCACCTGTAGCACTCTGAATAGAAAAAAAGGCAGTGAATGCTTAGCTGGACTGAATCCAGAATGGGAAATGCACAGACACCAAAGCTATGAACTGCAGCCAGACTAGCCATAAACAAGTGTCCGGTACAGAAATTACAAGTAATAAATTTAGCCATCTTTGTAAACATCTTCTCCTTACTAATCTCTTTTTTTCCCTATAATGGAAATAAGCACTGTATTTCATTGTTCCAAGCTCTGGTCTGTTTCTGTTTTAGCTTTGTGGCACAGTTGCTAAGTGCAACAGGCTAGAGACACCGACAGTAATACAAACAAGTTGGAAAGTCAGTTCAAGTCATTAAAGTTTTGCTATACCAGGCCATTTTTCATAGCATGTGTTCTCTGTTCGCAAACTCTTTGTAAGTTCTTTTCTTATGGAAGACTGGAAGCAAATTGGAGTTATTGGTTTAACAAATTGTGGTTTAACATAACATTTCTGATATGCTTTATGCAATTAACAAATCATGTCTCATCTTATGAAGATGATACATTTGCTATACATACCAGTAATTTAAAATGCTACTTTAAAAAGCAGCATTTTTATAGACAAATTAACAGAAAAGGAGACAATACATCTCACAATACCACAGAACATGTAAAGCCCTTTCATTAGCTGCACTATAAATTCATAACTGTTTATCACATACTTTGAATTTCTGACTGCTCAAGCAATTTAACCCTCAGCCAACTGCAGGACAAGGAAAAATTTTCTGAACATTTGACATTGATATCATTGTAGGTGTGAGAGTAAAAACTAGTATTCCATGGTTTTAGCTCTAAAAGTTTTGCTCCCAGAAGTAAAACAACTGTTAAGAGTTCAGAAGAAAAATAGCAATTGTTGACATGTCAAAACAAAGTCGTACTAAAAATTAAGCTGCTGTAAATTTGAGTTCACTTAGATCATTTCCAAAAAACCTGTTTTTTAAAAAAAAGCTGATCCCAGACCACGTTAACTAGGAAGAGCAGTAGGACACTGATTTCATGAGAAAAAATGTGCTTAAAATGCTGTGTTTGAGACATCTATTATAAAGTTTTGAATTCTTCCTTATATTTCAAATATTTGGATTATAATTTGTTTAAAAAAAACAAACTACTAGATACAGAAGGTACAGGATTTGGACAGGACTTTCCTCTCACTACAGTTCAGTGTTTCCTATCCAAATGTGGGTACCATTTAGAGGTCATTTTTGAAATGTTATCAGTCAACAGCTACATGGGCACCAGTGAATCAGAAAACACACCTTAGGATTTTGTTCTTAAATTATATAAGTTAGATAAAACTACCCTGTCCAGCAAGTTCCCGAATTTTTCAAACGTTAAGGCAACTTTCATTACTTTCCAGCTAAACAGTATTATAAAAAATAAATGTCACTTCAAACCTTATATACACAGTGACAGAGTAGATTTAGCTAGAAAGTATCTTTAGTACATTAATAAAGTGTCTGGTAACATTACCGAGGTTATATCAGGTGCTTGAGTGTATGTGCAATCGGCGTGGCGGCAATGCTTAAAGCACTGGTTTCAGAACAGAGCGCAGCGAGCGTCCCTCCTTGGTCAGCTCTCGCGTCACACACATGCACGGCAGCGGCACAGCCTCCTCTCTTCTCTCCACAGCGTTGTAGCTGCACTTCTTCAAGTGGTCAGCCATGCTCACTATGTCAGCAAACTTCCACTCGTTCACAGTACAGAAGGCTGTACTGAAGCGCCAAACCTAGAAAATAAGCTGCACTTAGGCTCACAGTGTTTTAAGATACCTGAACTCAGAGCAGGAAATTACATGCTTGTGCTAGGAAACTTCCAGGTAATGTTGTCAATAACTCATACTAAAAATCAACATGACAAAAATACACTATACAGAATTTAGTATTGTTAGTCCCAGGCTGATTCAGACGCCAAGACGACTCTGAACACTGAGAAGGAACAAAGGCAGTATTTTTTTGTGTCCACAAAATAGATACAATCAGAAGTTAAATGATAAAGTATTTTAGGACCAGCCATAACAGTTAGTTTCTTATCAACTGCAGCTCCAAATGAGCGCTGCAAAAACTCTGCAGTTTGGGGTGGGGAGAATGGTAAAAACTGTATTACACAAAGGTCAGCCAAAGGTTTTAAATTATTTCAAAATTTAAGGCATTCAGTACCAAGGCAATAGATATGATCTCAAGAGGTTTGGAAAAAAAATTGCTGTAAACACTACTCAGGCATGCAAAGCAAACTTTGTAGGCAGCTTTCCCACTTCTATAGAACTTAAAGATAATAATGGAGTAATCTTTTAACATTATAAAATATTGGAAAAAACAGGAGTTAATTTGCTTACATCCAGCAAAAACTAGACAGACTTACTTCCACTTCTCCAAGTGTGGAGAAGACTGAGATAACCTTCAGCAATTTTCACTTTTTCTATACAACAATCTCTTTCTTGAAAGGTTATTATACTAAAATCCAGTAGTAACAGATATAATATTAAGAGAAAAAGCAGAAACAGGACCACAGTAATACTTTCCCTTTCACCTTCAAAATAAAAAAAAAATAGTAACTTACCTTTTCTTTTACCTGCCAAGAACTTCCTTCTGGGCACTTTCTCTTCTCCCAAAGCAGTATCACCATTCCACGTGCTTGAAGCAAGCTTCCACACACATCTCTCATTAAACGTGACACTCTTGAAAGCTGACATAAACTAAAGCCATCTAGAAAACTAGCAATGTGCTGCAGCACCTCAAAAGGTAGACTACTCAGATGGTCATTGTGTAGTCCAATTAAGCAGCTTTTTGCTGGTTCTACTAATACTGTGGATATACAAGGCTGAACTCCAAATGACCGTAAGTGCCGGTCATGAATAATTTTTGCCCCCTGTGTTGAAGGGCAAAACCTTCGTTGAGAATACGTACACCCATAATATGCCAAAGGACACCTCTGTTCCATCCAGCCATTAAGGCCAGCATGAATGTCTCCATGCACATTCTTAAAATGCGACGAAAATTCATTCCTTCTAAACAACTGTCCACAAACAAATGTAAACATTGAACGCTGTTTTGTTTGGTATCTAGCCACATATTCCAACACCAAATCCAATCCAAGGGTCTGGAATGGACTTGGATTTGAGAGCTGTGGGTTGGCATGATCACATGCAGAAGCTGAAGCTATTTCCCCCACCATTGTATTTGTGGCCAATATAGCAGATGGGAGAGAAAATGTCTGGGTCCCAAAGTCAACATGATAAACATCAACAGCGCGACTTTCTGATATCCCCCTGCCTCCGGGAGAATCTCCTAGGCAAAACAACAGGGCTGCAGTGATTAGATCAATTCCCTGAAGACCCATAGGATCTTCTGTTATTTCCAAATCTGATGTATCAACAGCTTTGTCTTCTTTTGGTGTTGACCAATAATGGTTAACAAGGAATCTGTATGATCGATGCCGTAGAAGTGAGAATGCATCTATGTTCCTCAATCTTTCTTGCTCCACTTGTCTCTCTAACATTTCTTCTTCATTAGCATTATGGGGAAGTAGTCCATGATTAGCATTGCCATTAACTAAGTGATCAGCTGGTATTACTTCAACTTGTGCTGTTACAGGGGAGGAGCTGCAAGACTGTAATGCTTCATCATCATCATGAGATGCAGTACATTCACCATTTGGTACACTGGACGGCTTTGAATTAGATACACCAAGATCTTCACTGTGGTCCATCACCTTTGAACATTCATTTTCTACATGAAAGCCATTACACAAAAGCGAGGAGTTACTGAGGTTTGGATTTAAGTCATGGTTTTGTACTACATCGTAACAAATATCGTAAGAACCATTTTGCTCCATTGGTGAATTTTGATTCAGGTTATCCAAGTTCATTCCCCCAACAGCTCCTACATTATCTTCATCCGGATTTTCAGAGTCAGACTTTTTATCCTGAATAATGCCACTAGAAGCTTGTTCTTTAATCTTGGGATCTTCCTTCATTTCATGTGGTGAAATGCAGAGGTTTGAACTTAACATACCAATGTCCCTTGTAGCAGTGTTCAGGATATCCAGAGCAGCAGCTAAACTCCTCGTTGTTTCTACAGTAGCTTGATATAGTGCACCATAGGACTCTTCATCTACAGGCATCAAACCATTGGTATGCACTGTATTGGGGGCACTTGATTTGACAGAGGTTTGCTCTCTGGATTCTGGTATTTGATCACCTGCTTTTGACATCATAGTTGCTACTTTAAGTGATTCTAATAACATGCGCTGGTCTTGAAGAGCTAAAGCCATATCGAGCTGCTCCACTTCATCAACATCTTTGCTCAGGTTTTCGTAAGATTTGCGGTCAGCATAACTGACTGGCCATCTATTCCACTCCATGGTGCAACACACCACACTTGCAGGACAAACTTCTAGGTGATCAGCAATTTTATTTCGGGCTACTATGAAGGGACATCCAAAGCCACTATTCAAACAAGGCACTCTTTCAAGTGGACATAACATGCGATGTTCCTCAGCTTTACATGAGTGAAAAACTGCTCCACAAACCAAGGGACAGCCAATCAAATCACAGGAAATGCCCGGCTCTGGTCTGGTCATACAGCGACGACTGACACAGTTCACACAGTGTAAGTGTTGCTGATGTTCCTCCATGATTGTAAATCCAATTCTGAGTAAAGAGAAAGGAGACAACAGCATAAAATATTAACTCAATGTTGTTAATATTTACTAGCTACTATTTGCAGTTTTGTGTGCCTAATCAGTAGACATTTTAAGAAAACAAGCATGTAACGTTTCAAAGAAATGTGCTTAAAAGTTCATCCGAAAATTAAAACTACACATTTGTATCAGTGCCCAGAACACAGTCTGTGCATTCATTTACCAAGTCTAATATATGCAATTTAAATAAAAATGTTGTATAGTACTTCACTGTGGAATAGCCCTTTTTCCCTGCACTATGCAAATAGATCATTCCATGAAAAACAAAGCATGACCTTTGACTATATAGCCAACTACCTAAAATTATAAGTTACATACAATTACACAGAGTAGAGATAAAAATAAAGGAAACCAGATTCATCCTCATGTCCAATTCTCTAAATTAAACAGAGGCAACCTGTTCCCCAAACTTCCTGCTACCACCTAAGCTGCTGACACCCTCTTCCTGCAGTTCTACTGAAGGCAATCTGCAGCCTTCAGTGAGCATCTCAATTCCATGCCATGTCCCATTCTCTCCCCACTCCCTGCTTCTGACAGGCTGCAGTCCTTTACACCAGTTCTTCACTCTTTTTCTTCATCTATAGCCTATAGCCACTCCCTTTATTTTATACAGTAGTTGTACAAGGGTAGCAATAATACTACATAATTACACTACATATTAAACAAGTCCTTTTATTTAACTGAAAACATTTACATAAAACATTAGTTGTCAACATGGTCCTATATGTCCACTTTATCCACAAAAGAATTTTTAATGCATCCTATATTAAATATTTAATATATCTAATATATTCAATATATTTAATATATCTAATATATCTAATATATTTAAGATATCCTATATATTGAATCGCATGCCAGCAATTCAAAATGTAAAGATATTAACAGCTCTGCATAACAAGGCCAAACAGCAATAAAAGACAAAATACATATACATCCATGTGCAATCTATAACAACACATTGACGCCATCAAAAAATTCAATTCTTTGTTGCAGCATGGAAAAATAAATAAAGAACAAAGAAAAAAAATTAGAGTAAACTTTGTGTCTTAGCATCATACTTTGAGAAAGTCTGGAACTGCTCTCTAACTGGAGTGCAGGCCCACACAAGTTACCAAGCTCTCCCCTATGCTCTTACAAACTCCCTCTCAGAAGTGATACCAGCAGGGATTAAAGTTCAGAGGTATCAGTGAATGACTTGCACAGAGCCAGTTCTCAAAAATACTCTTTCAAAAATACATCGCTCACTTCCGTCTTTTCCTTACTCCTCCCCCTCTAGCAATTTTCTTGAGAAATAAAATGTTCAAAGAATTTAAGATTAATAAAAATGGTTCCTTATTCTGCTAACAAGTGCTTTCACGCATTGTCTTTAGACTAAACACTTCAGGTTTAATGCATTAAACCTTCTTAAATTAAAATTACTCTAAACTATAAAAAGAAAACTGCTTCTCTTCAAACTGAAGTTAAAAGGAAACAAAAGTGCTTTTTAGACACTCCACTTTAAATAATTTAAAGTATTTAAATAGAAATCTATCTGACACTTCACTCACTTGTATTCTTTTATAATGCTTTGAAATTCATGCCAACTTTTAGTAGCAATCAGTCCTCATACCCCCATGCGTCGTAATTTGGATAACTTAAATATTTTAGCCACCCACTCTCCTGAACACTTTTAACAAAAAAAGCGTATGTGCTACACTTAGCAGGCAAAACACAGCTGAATTTCCCCCACCATACCTTAGCATTTATATACTGAGTAACAGGAAGTTTTGAATAAATTGTCAAGTGTATCAGTCACTGGACTCAGTGACTGACTTGTTCAACATTTTTGCAAGCCTCCCTGGCACACAACCTGCTTTTGACTTGCAAATTAAGTCAGATACCATCGACTACAAAGAGACTAAACATGTTCAGTAAAGAATGAAAAAATTATTTGACTTCTCTGATGATAATTTTAGTTCTTCCAGCAAAACCCTATCTGAGTAGTTCTTGCCAAATACTGTGGCCTGTTGCTAGACCGATGAAAATCTCAGAAATTGCCATCAATACTGAAACCAAACTACTTCTCCTCAAGTCAACAGGTGAACAGAGATCAAAACGAAGCTCTCAGGTTATGTGTGTATTTTAAAGTGCATAAGACAGAATGGAAATAGCACTGAAGAAGACAATTGATGGTTTATAATGCCAGGGCCTTTAGAGAGCCCAGCTCCAGCTTCATCTATCTAAACAGAGTCCTGCTTCCAAAAAGTAACAGCCTGCTCACTTCAAGCTGCCCAGAAGTGAGCCACTTGGAGAGCAGCATGCAGCTGTGTTCAGGGCAGGAGTACCTATGGCTGTATTAAGATGGGACAGTGTGTTGCTAACTGGGCTCAGCTGCCCAGGTCACACCTGCCCGTGAGGGTACCGGAGATGACCTCTGCCTCACTGTCGGGGACATTGGAGGCTCCCACCCTATCCAGCGGCTTCATCATCCACTAGCCCAGGTGAAAAGAGGGCACTCATGTCACTGAGCTGCCAATGCCCTTTCCCAGGGGGTGGAAAAGCTGGGTACAGTCTGACAGCAGCCTGGGGGGGAGTGCTGCCAAGGCTCACAGGACTCCCACAGCAGCGAGGGGCAGCCCTGATGTGTAGAGCAGGTGGAGACACATGGCCAGCCCAGACCCTCATGGCTGCCTGTAGCCATTCCATACCCATTGTGACACTTGGACTGCAGCGGGAATTTCACATCAACGCCATCAGATGATGTCAAGACGTGTCGTGTGACAGCAATCTGGGCCAAAATTTTACTGATTTTGGGCCAGGCAGACTAGTCACCCTCACTTAACCCAGAAAAGGAACATATATCAATTATGTTGGAAAAATAGCACACAGTGCTAAGCCAGCACTATTCTACTGCTCCTAGGCCAAAGCTGGCCCACATGTAGCAGCTCAGAACAGTCAAACTGAGCTCGTATTTGCCTGCACCGTTTCTGGAGACATACCCTAAATTAGTCAACCCTCACTAAATACTATCTTTAAATAGCCTGAGCTTACACAGAACATTCTATTAAGACAGTACAACATCCTCCTCCCCAGCACACTATCTTGGTCTTTACAAGTCAGATTGTGAAACCTGAGTTGCACAATGATACTGGCTTTTCTCAGGCTCCTGAACTCCTTTCACTCATAAGCTAATATTCATCAAAACTTAATTATTTCATATAAGCAAATGACCTTTCAAAGTAAGACTGGTGAAAACATCAAATATCACTAACAGAAAGTTAAAGCTGAAACTAAAATCCCAAGTCTTATTAATAGCTAGAAGCTAATTTGTTCTACTAGAGATGCTTCAGGTTGGTTTTATCAAGAAACAGTTCTGCTCAAAATCAATTAAATAACTGAAGTAACTTATTATTTCAGTTTCTATAAATAAGAATTTTACTGGTCACCAAGAAGCTTGATATTAGTTGCCATTTATCTTAGAATTCAAATCCTTAGGCTCAATTTCTAAACATGTAACTTAAAATATCTTCAAACATCAGTCGACCATCAGCAGAACATTCACTAAAATTCTGCATTCTGCTTACAAGCATTAACTCCTCACCACCTGCTGCAACTTCAATTTAGTCAGAATGTTGCATTTTATTTATAAGTTACTATGAAGTCTCTTTAAATATATTAATGCCCTTTTATGCTTTTTCAATTTTAATACTTGAGCTTCAAACTCAACAGCTGTTTTGAGCAGTCATGAGTTCCTGGACTGCTTGAACTACTTTAGGCTTCTGACACAATTCAATTCTTAAATTGCAAATTAAGTCCAAAGGGAAAAAAAATAAATGACCCTATCAAACTGGTAAAATAAATAGATAAGACCTCAAGAATTAGCACACTGATTAATCAGCAAATGACCATGACTCACTCTTTTTTGTAAGCTAACTCTGTAAACCACAGAATTTAGCACCTCTTTCATTCATAGATTAAGAGCATTCACATATGAATAATTTCCCATTAAAGAACCACAAGCAATATATCATTAGTACTATACTGAGAACAAGAGCCACCCTCTTCCCAAATATTGCTTTGTAAAGAAAAAAACCTGTTGGGTAAAGGGGAGATAAAGAAAATTTTCGCTGGAGGTAATAAATCCTTTTATTTCCTCTAATACAGCAAATTGAAAAGGCTAACAAAGAATGTCATTGCTGACATAAAGAAAAATACCTGTCGTTAAAACACATACCAATAATATTTACAGTGTTTATATCCCCCTGTGTTCCTTGTCACAATATGGTCAGGAGACAGTGTCAGAACAATGACTACAGCAAGCACGAACAGCTGTCCTTTTCTGACAGTGTAGTGTCAGCAAGCAGCTTCAGTTCCTTCAGTTCCGGGTGCCGAAGTACGGACACTTGACTGTTACTAGCAGAGAAACCTAAAAATACATCCCGTTCCAGTGAGGTGACCACTGCTCTCAGAATTTGTGCCATCACTTGATGTTATTGTACATACTATACAGTCAGCTGACTAAATCAGCCAGAACATGCTTTGAAAATCTGTCATAATTAAAAGGATTAAAATTCCAGCTGCTACAGCCACGTGATTTCCAGTTGCTGTTGTAACACAAACATTAAAATAGCATAATAAGGGTTTCAGACACACACAGTGCTTCAGTTGCAAGTGTGAGCTCTCACCTTCTTCTATACCACAAAAACTGTACTTAGTACTATCAAACCCAAAGCCTGCTTGCTCACTCTCCTATATTAATTCTTTGGGGCCAATAATACAGGGAATCACAGCAACCATTACTGCTACTGGAGCCCTCCATTATACAGCCACCTTTTATTCATCAAACCTATAAACACTCTTCTATCAAATTCAACTGAATAGACCAACAGGTTCTTAAATTACTACTTCAAGGAAGTAGACGACTAGAGACACACAAGCTGTACTACAGGTTTCAACTCCCAGGAGCATCCAAATCCACCCACAAGCAAATACATGCAAACCATATGAAAAAATTCCCTTTTGTTTTGGACACTGCAGAAGTGATGCCTAAAGTTTTAGCTTTTATAGTTTTCAGATCCTGTACTGGATTAGTATAACTCTGAACTTCACATAGAGTGTTAGTAAGCTCTCATGACAGACAAAGCAATCCTTCCAGGGCTGAGAACTAAGGTCATCATCATAGCCTCAGGCCCCAAAAAGTATAGAAAAGTTAATTTGGGGGGAACAAACTGGAGGAATGTGATATCATTACCTGAAGCTGTAATTGAACAATTAACCCCTGGTATGTAAATAGACCAAACTTGTATCTGCCAAAAAAACTCATGATGGTCATCTATCTTGGGTGTAGCCTCTGCAAGGCTTCTGCACTGCCCAAGGTGTATAGGTTAAAGGCCTTTAATAAATACTCACTTTACTATCTGTCTAGCCTCTGTTCTAGGTAGCCAGCCCAAGGCATCAGAAGAGACAGCTCTATTTCTCAATATTCCATCTTTTACCCAGGTTTTGGTCAGGAGGTTCTCTTTCAGATGCCCAACTTAAATTCTCAACCTTACATGACACTAATTACCACCCCCAACCCTAATTTCATCAGGACAACCCTGATTTTTGTTACAACAAGGTAGACTAGGGAAGCTACAACTATATTCAAAGCAGTTGGATGGAGGAGTGTTCACTGCATTCTCAAAAATAAATTCATCCACAACAAAGACAAGAGCATCTTCCCTGGCTGGTAGTGACTGCACATACTGAACATACTAGAATGAGTCTACATTAATTTATTGTTAATCACTGAAAACATGAAAGGGGTTCCAATTACTAAAGCTTACTATGTAAGCAGGACGCTACTTCAACCATTACCATCATAATCTACAGCTATCATTATGTATTACATGAAAGAGGCAGAAAAGGGTTACACTAAAATATGGCTTTTTACTGCAAGAGAAAAAAAAAAGCCCTCAGGGAAACACACACTTCTGGAAAGATTCTAGTTTAATCAGTGGTCTAGTATTGAAGGAATATATACTAACTGCTTTTTTTCAGCATAAATTAAAGTTATCTATCCACCTCATAAACAAAACAGACCAAAAAAAAAAAGGAATCTCTAACTACAGCAGAAATAATGAGCACTAGAATTACAGAGAATTGCAATCTTTTTATACCAACCTTATAAGGAAGACTTTTCCATGTCTGCCCCAGCCCCAAATATCCTTTCTTCCTAGTGACAAACCATCTCCCTACCATTCAGAAAGTACAGTGAAATTATTTCCTCCCAAATAATTGCAGGCAAAAAACAACCAAAAACCAAACAGCATTCAAGAGGAAAAGAACCAAAGCAAAACACTGCTTTAACTGAAGTGGATCCTCCACTGATGCCCTATGTGTCTGTCTTTGTTGTATTTTAGAATAGATGCTTGGATGAAATGACAGAACACTTTCTTCTACCCCTGTTAAACTCTGCTGAAAGAATGCTAAAAAACAAAAGCAAAACTACTAGGCTTTTATTTAGAGTACTTTTGTGACAGATCTGCCATGCATTCTTGCTTCCTTGACAGATTCCCCAGAGAAGAACCCCACAGACCTGGATGTGCCTTTGGCCACACACGGACACAGGACAGCCACGCGAGGAACAGCTACACTTGGCATGGCTCAGGCACAAAAGCACTCTACCTGTTGAGACGGTGACAGGGCAGAATCAGCTAGAGAGCCAGTAGATTTCATGTGTAAAGCACTTCTGAACTTGAACACAGTGTGACTCCTTGACTGCTGCAGATTCTGCAAGAAATGAGATGAGAAGTAAGGTTTCATTTCAGGTGTAGACATTACTTTATGTACAATCCCCTTGAAAAGGTCATGCGCTTACACTCTCTGGGGCTACAAACACTGAAATTCTTGTAGATTTTATGGGAATATAAACAAGTTTTTAATAGACTTCCCAAGAACTGTCATTTTAGCTTATTGCTAGCTGTTAGTCACACTGGATAGTAACCTAATTACATTTAAGGCTGTAAGAGATTATTAAAAGTTATTATTCTGACCTACTACACTTAATTCACTGCTCTGACCACTTCACGGGAAAATAAACAAACAAACTTGTATGAAAGATTGCAACAGCTGGGGAGCTAAAAGAAATAAATAAAGTTTGATTCTTCTATGAACTGCATTTTAGCCTAGTTAAAATTTGTCCATCCTCACTCTTCATATGTGGGAACTTATTAAGCTTACTATTAAAAAGCTTTTTACTGTAACAAGATGCTTCTTCCATCCCTTCATGCCCAAGGATTACCACTAAAACTTGAGAGCTGAAACCGAGGTGATATGCCCAAAGGAATAAGGATATTCTTATCCCAATACCAACTCACAAATCCTCCAGAAAAGCAGGAAAGAAAATGAGCTATTTCTCAGTAACCAGAAACAGAACAACTGGAAAAAATAATGCATTCTGTATTACAGTAGGTAGTTTTAACCACCCAAAAGAAACTAAAAATAAATCCCTCTTATGTAATATTTTAATTCATACATGCTGCTGCCGAAGAATTCCTGACCTCTGCATACTTACAGAAATCAGGCCAAACATCTCATTAATACAGTGTTTCAGGTCTTACTACACAAGTTTATCCCAGGCCCCATAGCAAAATGAGAAAATAACCTTAAAGTAAATAGACTATGAAAGCAACTTCTCTCCAACATCCTACACTGAAGTGCAATGTCATGTATTCTGTCCATATCAAGTTATTATTTCTGTTAAAGATACCCTTGTTAGTAGGTAACAGCCTAGTATGCAGCAAAATAGACAGTACACAAAAAAATTTAACAGACATACAAGGATACCTTATCAGATTACACTGAAATAGAAATTATGAGAGTTTTTATCAAAATATTTTGAAAAATCTGAAGTAAACAAAAAAAAATGATACTATAAGACAGTTTTAGCAACTTCAATCTATTCTATTTTCAGGTATTTCCCTTTCTTATCAAATGAAAGACACTTTTTGCAGCAACTGTCAGGCTTTTCCCCCTTCCAAGCTGCTTAGTTTTAAAACCAACAAAACTGTTAAAAAAAGAGAAAATACAGTTGTAAATAAAACTACTGTCTATACAAAACCTCACCTATCTCAAACAGCTGATGACAGAAAGCTGGGAGTGTATCTCATAGTGAGCATGTCATACCAGCTCATTCAATATGTTTCTAACATGAATGAGGAACTGGAAAATGCGAGCATCTTCACTACAAGTTTGTACAGGGTTTTAGAATATACAATTATTCATCAATTTGTTATCTCTAATATCATTTAGACTGCCTTTTCCAAATGTCAACAGGCTTGATGTTATTTCTTGTTGCCCAAGGACTCCAGCTGAACGATCCTATCCAAACACATTCCTTATCTGGTGACAACAGTGACTCAGACAAAACAAGGTTTTGTAAGAGTATGAAAACTTTGCCAATACAGCACACTCCATATAAAGATCCTATTTGCAATGAATCTATCCCACCAACAAATTTCTCCGTCAAACAGGACTTTTGGAAAACTACAGTTTGTACTAGAGATGTTTCTAAATAGAAAAATAAAAACCTGAACGTCATTGAAACACCACCACCTTCCAGAAGCTCTGTAGCTAAGTCTGAACCAGGTATCACAATCAGCCTGAACCATTACCTAAAGTTTTACATGAACAGCTATAACCACCCCACTCAGAAACTTACCTCACCATGCCTCTCACTCTCAAGCCTTAAATTTAGACCTATCATTTTTTCATCCTGATTTCACATTAAGAGCTTGAAGTTGTGTTGGACATTTGGTAAGAAACAGCACAATCTACTTAAGTGGATGCTCTACTGATTGTAGGGGTTTGCAGGCTCCTGAAGCTTCAAAAAGCATTAACAGATTACAATAAAATTATAAAAAGACACCAAGTAGCTTGCAAAGTAAGCCAGAATCTAGAGCTCCCCTGCCATTTTAACTCTCTTGGCCTGTTTCAGACCAGTTTATATTACAAGACTTTTCAGTCTTTTTCCTTCATTCAATATTGAGACTAGACAGTGTCCTGACACTTGCAACATCTTACACAGATTTCTCTGTAACCATCAATAATGCAAATATTCATTTCTTTGTGGTTTGTTCAGGAATACTTACCACCCCTTAGACAATCTAACCATCTCACCAATAGATACATTATCTTTATTCTTTTTACACAGATAAGGAAACTGAAGGGAAATTGTCACCAGTACAATGATGACTATACATGATTCCCTGCTCCCATCTTCATTCCACTGGATCTCATTGCCAGAGGCAGACAGCATTTGCCTCCTTCTAGATAGAGCCCAGCAAAGAAACAGGTCTATCGATATGAGGGGAATTTTGTTCCTTTTAGTTCAATTGGACTGAAGGCAAAACAGGGTTTCCTTACACAGTTGAGATCTGCAGCAGCCACAGGAACTCATTTGAAGACTAATAACCATATGCTCTCCTATTCACAATGTTGTAGACTACACCCTCTGTTGTAGACACTCTTTGCAACCTAAAAACTTGGCTGTCCAAAAACATGCAGAAATCTTGTCCAGAAACTTTCCAACCAGATATTACTTGTTAAACACAGCACTTATTTTGCCCATTAGCCTTCTAACAACAAAGTAGGAGGCAAGGGAAATAGAACCTGAACTTAAGAAGTTAACTGACTAAATGCAGAATTTAGTGCAAAAGAATGTTCAGGCAGCAGAGTAAAAACACTGTTCTTGCATAGCCTTTGCCCATTCTGCTGGGATTCTTCTAGCTTTGGAAGTAAATGAGAGAAGAGACCCCACAAAAAGTCTCAGCTTGCAGTACAACCCCAATTCACTCTAATATATTTCTTCTCTCAATGAAACTTGACTGTTATGGAGAAATTCCACATAGATATAGAAGACAGAGTAAAGCTGCCAGTGCATTTTTCAGTATTCCAGGTACTCAACTGGCTTACCAACAAAGTTCTTCTAATATTTATTGTATTTCTGGGAGAGGGGTGCAGAGGGGAAGGCCATAAATAACTGACATCTTCCTCAATCGGGATGCATGACCCTTAACCTCCCAAATCACAGCATAAGTTAAGCCATATCACTCAACGTGAAGCAGAAGGCAGCAGGTGTCCAGGTGAAGGACTTAACCATCAAGCACTCCACACCAATTCTAGAGAAAGCAGAGGAGATATGTTGCCTTAAGTGCTAGCACAAACAAGGTGAGGCTGTTACTTCAGGGGCACTGTTTGGACTAGTATGCTAACAAACACTTATGTGGCATATTAACAACATAATCAGCGAAAGGGAAACAAGGATTATGGAAAGCTCCTCAGCCAAATCCGAACAGAGCTTTACAGAACAAAAGAAAGCTACCTCTCCAGCCCACGGGTTATTTCCCTTAAGAATTCTGAAGACCTGCTGCTAACAACAGCGACACTAGAACTTTTGGAAGTGAGGCCACACAACTGTTCCAACAAGCGAGCCGTTCAACAAGCTGCTGTCATCTCCCTGTATGCTTCTGATTGCCGACCCGTGGGGTTACAGGAGTACAACCACACAACCCTCGTTATCGTCATAAAGGAGGGAAACAAAGGCTCCACCGCACGTCAAAAAATTGCCATTAAAAAAAGGGACTGAGAGAAGAGAGAAAACACCACCTTTCGCACGGTCTGAGCACATCTACTCGAAATAACACAAACACAGGGGATTAGTGAAGGATTTCAGCAATACCTCTGGATTATTTGCTCTCTTCCCCCTCCTTTCACGCAGAAAGGCGACTCTCCGACTGCGGTCTCCACAGCACCAGGCAGACCCCGGCCCTACGCCCTTCCCACGTGCTATCGCGACGCCCCGACAGCGCTGGCAGCACGGCGGGGTCAGAGGAGGCGGCC
>WEIU01015634.1:370733-398707 GCA_013389925.1 Aegithalos caudatus
ACGGCGGGCACGGCTGCTGCCTTGGGGCCAAACAGCCCCGCTTCGCTCTCCTAGGGCCGGATCACCAGCCTTAGTTCCAGCGTACATCCCACCACCACAGTCCATGCCGTAACCAAAGTCACCTTTTCTGGGCCTCTACAGGCACCGCGCCTTGCTAAAGCTGTCACCTCAACAGAACCTTTCCTGCCAGCCGTCACAGTACGCCTTTTGGTGTTACTGGCAATGCTCTTCTAACACCTTTCTTGGAGTGTGTCAGATTTATGGTCCAGAACTATTCCCAGAAACTTGGCCAGGTGCTTGTTGCTGAGCCTTCCTTTGCAGGTTCTACCCTTCTGCCCATGGAAGCCAGTCCTTTAAGAGGCCACAACTAGGTATGAATTAAACAGGGTGTTACCCCTGTAAGGGTTCTTATTCCTCGTGTCATGCCATGTTTTTAGGGGCAGCAGTGTGTCTTAAGAGTCCTGAGGAACAAAAGCTGTTTAACTTGGACCATGCCCTTTCTTCAGAGGGAAAATATTAAATATACAACTAGGTATGTTGTGGCCACAGAAGATAGAGAGGAGATCAGTTAATTGACAAATTTTTTTCTTCTTTAAACTTCTGAGAAAACCTTCTTGGTTTGCACCCGGTTTCTGAAGACCTTATTTCCCTGCCATTTCTGTAGATTTCTGTTGGAGAGAGGTTATACATGTTTAATGTCTAGCCAAATAAATCTTCTCAATCTCTCAAGACCTAACCCAGGTGTGGGGAGTAAGTAAAAATGTGACTGTTTCAAGTTTGACATCATCTTAGAAGAGTCTTACATTTTGGTACTCTAAGAGAGCACGAAGGAAGGGCATAAGTAATCATTTCCACATTAGTTATGTAAGGCAAAATGTAAGATGACCTTAATATTGAGGCATCATTGCCAGCACTTCCTATAATAAGCACCCTCAGGTTTGCCCTACCCTTATATGACAGCCTTGATCTTCCTTGATCCTAAGGACAGGCCCTTGTAGGTTTGATTATAGGATCAGTATATAATAATCTAGCCAAGTGAGAAGATGGTAGGGATTGGCACCATGACTCAGAGAAGCCAAGCAGAATCGTTTCATCTGGTCATCAGACAATTACATAAATTGCTGGGCAGAATCCATGCAGACAGTCACTGGTTTTCACAACTGCCTCTTACTGGCAATGCCTGCTGTGGGACAGGTGAGGTTACTGTGCTGCTTACTCTCAAAACAGTGGAGTGTGCTCGCTGGCTGGCTGAGGTATTAATTACAGGGGCTGTTGCAGTGCTTTTATGGCTGCTGGCTCTGTGCTGGAAATGAGCTTCTATGACAGAAGCCGGGCTTTTTATTTTAATTGTTTCTTTTGAGTGAGGAGAATGAATTTCTGTGGCTTGGACTTCCTTTCTCATACCTCAGCTGAGACTTGTCTGGTCATTCAGTCATTCAGGGAACAATCTGCTTCTTCTCTAATGCTTTGGTGCATATACTTGCTCATGATCCCAGAGCTATCCCATGGTACCCCACCTGACAACCATCATCATTCTTGTGAACTGCTGTTTCAGGTAAATAGGAAAATTGTTATCATACCATTTGGCTAGCACCAAACCAGGAGGTCTTTGAGGATTCACTGGGTGAACCACTGGAGGGCTTATTTTCTACTGGTTTAAATCCAAAATTGCTGAAACTTCATTCTGGTTACTCATAAATGGAAGAGGAATATCCATGTCTGGTCCACTATTGTTCTGTACATGACATTGTCGCTGAAGCCAACAGGAGAGTGAAGTGTAAATTAATTCTTGAAGCAGTGTGATTTGTGTCTTTCTCTTCACCTGAAGTAAAGTCTACATCAAATGCCAAGGCGGTTGTGAGGTGTGCAAACGACCTCCTGTAAGCGAGTGGCTGTATGTGAAATCAACCACCTTTATTCCTAAGGTTGTGGGTAGTGCAATTTGTTTGCTGTCACTTTCTACAAAATGTCAATTTAAGCACTTTCTAATTTCAAATTCCAACTATCACAGTCACTTTTCACTGATGGGTGTTAATGTGTGGAAATTCTTTCAATATGGAGATATAGAGCAGGAAAACAAATATCAAGTGTTTCCGAAATGCACTTGCAAGTAGATTTACTAATGTGAGCATTCGTATTTAGCAGTGTGTAAAAATAAACAGCTGAGATCTGCCCACAAAGCCACATATGCAATTTGCACTGCACAGCTTTGACAGCAGGATGTTTGCAAACAACAGAGACCTCAAAATAAGTTTTTTTGCAGCTCTTGAGCTTGTGTTTTCAACCTAGGCCCATCAAGTCTCATACTTTAATGCCTTTACGGTTATATTTCTTCAAGCAAAGCCTGTCCTCTTTAACAAGGTGCTTTGTCATTTAAAAAGGCTATTAAATAGCCTAGAGATGTGAAGTAGCATAGTAACCACAGTAATACTTTTTCTAAAGCTTTTTGAGTTAATATTTTAGAACATCTGGAATATTAATTGTAAAAGAAGCTGCTTGATAAGCTAATGAATTTGGGCATTTTGTGTTGTTTCATCCTGTTCTGCCTTTAGCATAAGGAGAGTGTTTTGGTAAGAAAATCTACCCTGTGGGGTCAGATGTTTCAATGCCAGCATAGTTGCCCACCTACCTACTTACAACCATTAAAGCTGCAGTGGGTGGTTGCTCCAGTTGTTTTGTGGGAGTTCTTGGTCCTCTGACTCAGGTGCTGGGATACAAATAACTTCAGAATCCCAGAATGGTTGGGGTCGGAAGGGTCATCTGGAGGCCATTTAGTCCAGCCCCCTGCCAAAGCAGATTCACCCAGAGTAGGTTACACCAGATTGCATCCAAGCAGGTTTTGAGTATTTCCAGAGAAGGAGATTCTACAACTTAAGTCAATGAAGTTTTAATTCTGCCAAATTCTGTTCCCTTGGTTGATTGTAGACCTAGGAGGAAGAGTGTGATTGTTAGAGGAACTAAACATCACAGTGGTGGTCTTCTAAACAAAAGAAACTCAGAGTGATTCAGTGCCATACACATATCCAGGATAAGATTTTCTGGGATATGATATTGCCTCTTCAACTCAAGAGTTGCTTTCATGGGGAAGATATGTTTTCAGCCACGTGGGCCTCTCCTGTGGTTTCGCAGGAACTTCATCCTTTATGATCCATCCTCTCATAGAGGATGGATCAGTCTCCAGTCTGAAGAGAAAACTGTCCATGATATGGAGTTGCACCTTCCATTATGGATGGCAGCTAGGCTAGACAGGACTTTAGCACTGAATTTTTCCTAAAGCAGTCTAAGTACAGCATGAGCATAGGGAACCTGATGGAGCTGTGTCTGATTTGGAGAAGTGGAAGAGATGGGGCCTCTGACACCACGTTTGAGAGGAGTTGCGTGAATGGCTGAATTTTACTTGGCAGCATCAGGAGACCTCTCTGAGCTCATGGCAGGTTTGACTTGGAAGCTGCAGTGCTCAGGAGGATCATTGCATCTCCTGGGCTTTGTAGCCCAAAACTGGGTTTTAGCAGAGGTAGAGTGCCCCATTAAACAAATAAAATAAAAGTGACATAACACCTTCACTGGATGTAATTCTCTTTGGTACTAGTAAGTTCTTTGTATAGCTACACTTCAGAAATTTTTATCTGTTAGTATTTTTATTTTTTCTGTATGTTTGGGAATGTTCTAATTCTTGTTCTTACAACCTTGCCATACTGTGTGACCTCTGGTTTTAGTGATTCCAAGTTACATCATCTGTTTAGAAGTAAAAGCAAAAAGTTAGCTAGCACTGACATGGATGATTAAGTCAAAAGACTTAGAAAGATTGTCACGCACTAGTGATGTTCATTTCTTTTCATTTTTCCCTTACAATACTGAACTGGTGGTGTGACAAATGTCACTTCAGTGTTTTATCTGAGGGGGAAGGGAGCTGAAGGTCAAGTCATGGAACTACTGAAATGTTTGAACTTGTCATGCAGGGCTGCAAGGGGAAGCAAGGGTGAAAACATCATGTACATGCTACTGTCGGCTGCACAACACCATGGCTTGGTTCTGGCTTTGGCAGTGTCATGATAGGTGAGAAGAAGAGCCAGGACTAACAGGAGTGCAGTTAGAGCTCATTCATCAGCCAGTAAACCATAAACCATTTGTGCCTCAAAATGTCTGGCTTTAGTTTTTACCAAAGCTTCCTGACAGGGAGGCATGGTAGCTCCCAGCCCTTCGGACTGATCAGGAAGCAGGGTGTTCATTAGTCATACAGGAACATCTGGCTGGGCTGTGCACACATGCTAATCCAAAAGAGTACAATGGCAAGGAAAGCCACATCATGACATGTGCATGAATATATTTAAGGTTTTTTTGGATTACAGGAGACTTCAGTTTTTATCTCATGACAGTGATAATAATTCAACTTTAAACCAGTGTCACATTTTTTACTTTAAAAGCATGATGGTGATTTTCAGTAGGCTACATAGAACTTTCTTGTTTCTAGTGAACCACTTAGTTGGAGTTGCTTCCCTGTTGGCTGTTGGCTTCCGCTTAATAGGAACATAAGGGACTGTGTCAGTGGGAAATGAAATTATTATTTCTGGTCATTCTACCATAATTAGTACTATTCTTATTTCAAAAAATGGCAAATTATAAGGCATGTATATGCGTCTCTAAAACGAAAAGTCAATTAATGCACAAAACTGCTTGCTCAGGAACAAAAGCTGAACAAGATGAGAAAGGAATAGCTCTACCAGCTCTGTGAGGCTCTGTATAGGAGCTATCTCCTTTCAAGAGAGGGCTCTGACAAACCAATATATCATGTATTCCAGAGGCACAGGACAGCTTGTCCTGCAGCCAAAGCAGGACTGTCTGCTCCTTAGAGGACTTGTCGTGGAACACTAACTTTTTTTTGCACACAGGTGCCCATTTGAAGTCATTTGGGGTCAGCAGTGGCTGAATCTGCATACAAAGCTGTGGAGCTACAGATGGCCCAGGGCAGCTCGCACAAGTGTAGCTATGCTGGACCTCATTTCCCACCACTGCAGATCAATGCACTTCCTGCAAAAGTTGTGAGGTATTTTTTTGCAGTATTGTTCACAAAGAGGCACTAACAGAGAATTAATTCCTAATCAAATATGATTTTAGTCATACAAGGGATACACCCAGCAACAAGAACAATGAAAGTAAGTTAGTGGGGCTTTATTGACTCTCCCAATTGTAGATATGCTTCAGAACTGTTATCAGCAACGCTGATCACATCCAAACTGGGGAGGTTTATTTGTACATTTTTGTACATTATGGTACAGGATGGTAAAGGACATACTAGAACATATGCTAGGATTTGAGCTCTAGTTTGAAAGATGTATTTTTACTTAGTGAGCTTGAAAGATTTCTGTTTCTTTGCCTCTAATATTTGCACATTTTACAAGAAGAAATGTCCATATTTACTTATATTTCTGCCTATAATACATAAAATAATATATATTTACATAGAATACCTTTAAATATTATATTTCTATATTGTACATAATCTTGTGTAATTTCATATATTGTGTGTATATATATATATATATGTATATAATTTTTTTTTTCCTTGCCAGACCTTACTCTTACATGGAACTAACTTCCATGTACATCAGAAAGTCTAAGTTTTGGTGAGCAGATGCAAATACAAGTAACCACTGTGGTTGTTTCAAAGAATGGCTAATACACTCTTCATGACAAAACTGACAGATTTATCACAAGAAGAGGAATCAGAGGCAGTTTTGGTATGACAATGTGGCTGTCAACCTGATCCTCAAAGGAAGAATTCCAGTAGGATTTAACCAAGAGAGCAATATTACAATGAATGCCCATATTTAGAAGTATATGGACAAAATGATGCATAGTAACAGTTTATTTTAAAGTTATTTGTACAATTTGCCTTTTACAGTAATGTCCTTGATTCTATTCTTTTTCTAAGTGGGCTGGTTCAACTGAGACTCTCTGCACAGAGAAGATAGGTTATTCTTTCATATTAATTGCTTGTGCCCGCAGTGACAGGTTAAATCTGGCATCCTGCACACTCCCTTTTCCCAAGGACAAAGCCTTCCCTCTCCCCAGGCCCTATATATAGAGATAAAGTTCTAGCAAATGATGCTGGGGAACTCCAGTGAGCAATGCTGGTGAATCTCTCAGCATATTGGTTGAAGTGGGGAAGGGAATTCCCCAAGTGCTCAATCATCTGGGGAAAGATCTTGATATGCATGTCATTGTCTTGATTCAGTTCTGCAAAAATAGTGAATTTCAAAAACAAGACTGCGAATTAAGGAAGAACTTTCACCATCCATAATAAAACAGATCAGGATTCAGAAATTCTACCCCTTTCACACCCTTGCAACATACCCAGAGCTGAACATCCAGGTCAGCTGCACAGACGAAAATAAAAACTTGCTTCACTGATTGGGCTCTCAGCCCATAACTCCCTCCCATCACAGCTGTGCATAGAAGTTACTGGGGCTGTAGCTATCTCTCCTGCTTCATAAACACACGTCCTGGAGGCTTGGGAATGTCCCAGTTAAAGACATTTTGCAATACTGAAGAAAGAGGTCTGAAGGTCCTTCTGCAGAAGGATTAATTAGGCAGAACTTTAATTTCTTGTCTGGTAGCAGGAGACTGATTCTTGTCAAATTTATGGATCTTAGATCTTGTAAATGGTAACAGCTGCAAAAAAATGCTGAGGAAGGCCACTTGCTGTATGATAGGCTAAGAAATCATTGTCATTTTGTTCCAAACCCCCAAAAGTTTGCATGGCAAAAATTGATCCTATTCCACAAAGAGAAGACGAAGTCAGCTACTGCAAATAGATGCTGATGTTATAAGGCTGCACATTTTGAAGAAGATAAAAGGTCAGCAATGCATTTTTGAGGGTTTCTTATCCTCCCCCATCAGTTTTATTCATATTGTTGAGTAAATGTAAAACACCCAGAGTTTATAGTAATAGGCACAAAAGGAAATTCAAGTCCTTTTAATACAACAACTACTGGATAACTCCCTGTGATGAAATCAAGAGCCACTCTGCAGGTACATCTTGAGGGGTCTTTGTTTCTCACATGAGCAATAATCAATATGGAATATGCCCCGCCCCTTGTGGTACCATGATCTCCTTTTCTTCATAATTAAATGAGGCTAGATTAGGTTCTCATAGGAAAAATAAATCAAATGCAATGGTAAATTACTTATTTATGCCCTTTCACAGTATTTTATGATGACATTGGTTTGCCAAGGTTTTGAATCACAAGGTGAACTAAGCACTGGTTTAACAGGATGACATGTTCCTAAAGTTTTGGGAGTTTTGTCTTTTTAAAAGACAAACTTACTTATGGACAACTTACATAACAAGGTCTGAAGCAATAACTGACATTTATATCTGGAAGCAGAAGCAAACCCTAGTACTGTTTTTCTCAGACTTTGTTTGTTGAGTGTGTTTACAATCTTGTGACTTTCAGACTTAGCATCTGTTTTGGAATCTGTTTCTAAAATGTCACAGTGTCTTCTGCTTTGATTTCTTCCCTTGTTTAATGTCAGTGTGGTGAGTTTCAGATATATCTTTAAAGAGATAAACTAGTTCATAAAACCTTGTTGCCATGAGGCAGCTGCCATTAATGACTAAATCTCTACCACCTGAAACCTATCAAGTAGATGTTATATTTTGTGTCACGGTATCTCATAAGCACTAGCAATATGATATAATATTTTCTCCTCTGATCTACAAAGTATTCTCCCTCTGGGCTTTGAATAATAAATCTTCTTGCTATTATCAACACAATAGGATGCCCCAGCATAAAACAGTCTGTTCTTCTGGAATATTATAGTGCTCCCATTAGAGAACTCCTGTTTCAAGACCCCATAATTCATTAGCTGAATGCTTGTAAATGTCACCTAGTTATAACTCCTGTAGGAGCAAGTGCTATCGTGTGCTTTCTGGCACTACATACCTTGTCTGAACAGACAGAGACAGATTCTTTGCTGTTTGTTTTCCTTTGGGACTACAAGTGTGTAATCTAAACTGTAAACTACCATCACTATGGAATTTTTCTGTGCACATCACTGGACAGGCTGCTCTAGAAATAATATAAAGTATCAGTCCAAATCATGTAGACAAAGCAAAATTGATTTTAATAGGATTTTTGCCTCTTTAATCATGGTTAAATAGTTTGCTCTCTAGCTGCAATAGTAAAGCTAAAGTAAAAACGTGTGCTGATTGCTCCTTAGTTTCATTTCTGCCAAGTCATTGCACAGGCTTGCAAGAAGTATTATTCCTGTAAAGGGGATGCTAAAACCCCGTGGCTGAACACTGCCCTGGGCTATGTATCAGCTAAATTATGGTAGCTGGGATTCAGAACTGCCATGTAAGAAACCTGCTCTCCTGGCCCAGCGGTAATGTAACTTCATCTTTATCCTCACATCACACGTGCAAAACTTACAGGCTTGCAAGAAGCTGCTGTGACACATCTGAATTCTGGAACACAGAAAAATGTAATTGTAAGAGACACCAACAAATCTGAACACATGGATCGTAAACATTGCATTCATCAGTTTAGATGGGGTTTCATCCTTGGCAGCTTTTGGGCAACTATATAAAATAAAAGTTATGATGCAGTTAGATCCACTAAGCTTTTAGACTGTGGAACTGGTTTTATCAGACACTGAAGTGATTAAACTGAACAGCAGAATCCAGTGACTAGACTTGATATTCATGCATCCCACAAAATAACCTAACTGTGAACTGAAGGAATCAAAAACTGATTGAGAAAAGCAGTGAGAATTTGCTAAATTTCAATAATAAAGTAGTTACTTATTCAGAAGACTCTTTAGGAAAAGGTACTAACTCCATTTCCCTTTTAGAAGTCCCAATTTCTGCTTCATTTCCAAATAACAATTTTAAATTTTTACACTACTTTTTAAACATTTTTAATTTTTACAGATTTGCCAGAGAATAGAAAAAGCGAAGGAGTGCAAGGAAAAAAAAATTATCTTGTTCTTTTGTCTGTACTTCCTTCTGTGAGAATTTGAATAAAAGCAAAAACCAAAAGCAAAAAAGTCCTGGGGCAGAGTCACAAAATCTTTTTCTAAGAACAAGGAGGTCTAAAAACAGTGTTGGCCGTTGTGTTGGATGTCATACAACCACTTGTCTCAGGTGTGTTTTTACAACATTTCTTGCCTCCCCTTGCCCATACCTGTTGCTTGCCTGGTGCTCAGAGATCCCTTCCAGGCCTCCCCTTTGAGGCTGGGCAGCCCAGGGGGCTGCCTCGGGGGCTGGAGCAGGTAACCTGCCTGCTGTCATTCCTGAGATGGATGTGGTATAATCCTAGGAGTGAACAAAGACCTCAAAAGTGTTTTAATGCTTGTTCAAAAAGCTGTTACAGTGAAATGCTGAGTTCATTTCATCTGCAGTCAGTCTTTGTGTGTGCCTTCTTTCAAACATTTGACTGTAGAGTAAGGCATGTTTTACACCATTGCATATGTTTATTGTATTTTAGAGGAGAATCAGATATTGTAATTCTCAATATCAATGAAAAAAGGGAGGTTTTCTTATTAGGTCAGTTTGATGGTCACAAAAGAAAATGGATTCCTGGTGGGAGGTGTAGATCCAGCACCTTATAATCTNCCAGAAATACTTTTCTGTAGAGGAGAATTGGATCACAAAGTAAGTGAACTCTGACTCCAGGGAACATGGTTCCATCCTGAATCAACATGGTTTGGATTTGAGCTTTTAATGAAATATGCAAACAGGTAGTATACTTGGAGTAGGACAGGGAAGAGTGACTCTGTTATTGTAAATATATTTGCCTCAACAAAGTTTTTCACTGGCTGAAATGTTCAGTGACACTTATTTCTTTTTATTTCAAGCCTTTACACGTGTTAGTTGTTCTGCACACTGTAAAACTTTAAATGGTCCCTTAGAGTGAAAGCTGTGATGATCATTCTATTGGAAGATTTAACTTGAAACTGCAAGACAGACTACCCTAAAATTACTGGCATGCCTGTTTTTGGATTCATTCCAGAAGTATTTGAGCACTCCCACCAAAAATTGCATGAAGGTGCACCCAGCTGCAGGCCCTGAGGGAAAGTGCACACATTGTAAGGAATCCTGCTGGGGGGCAGCCCCTGCTAACTTGCCCATTTGGCTCACAGTCAGAAACCTGTCTCTACACAGTGGTCCAAATTAAAACCTGATGCTACAAGAAATACTTTATTCCCTTGGTAAGGCAGAGCTCTTATCTGAGCTGGTAAACCAGCAGAGATGAGGATTTAGAGAGGAAGATGTGATGGGCAGCTGTGAGACAGCAGGTTAGTGATACCTTAACCTGGATCAAGAGCGGCTGATGGTTTGTCAGACCAAAGCCCACATACCTGTCCCTGCAGCCTGCAGCACCAGCTATTGCTCATCCCTGGCTTGTCATTCCATTTGTGACTGGCAGATAAACATATTAGCTTGGTGTTTCTGCTCAGATTATCATCAGCAAAAAGGTAATATATTTAAATTATTGTCAGACTTCATTTTAGCAATGCATAGAGATGAATTGCAAACTCCTCGCAGAGGGATGTGTTTTGTGCAGGTTTACAGAGGTATCACAATGCAAATCTACATTTATTTAACAAGTTTTCTTTCCCACCTGGATTAGCTAGTGATAGTTCAATGCTTTCTTAAATTCTGGAGTAAAATTACATGGGAACTTACGCAAATATGAAAATATGTATGACTTTATGATCAGACTGTACATATTGTTCAGCTAATGATACTGAAATAGAATTGGTCAATATAGAGGATTTATCCTCTGTGGTAAATTTCTGCTTTGACTTTTCCTTTTGACCTGAATCCTTTGAATTGAAAGGATAACTTAATATCTTTTTGTTCCCCATGAAGTAAGAATTCAAGAAATTATTATTTTAAAATTTCAAGCAGCTCTTTCTCAAGTATTTAATCTCATAAATTTAAGATCTTTGTTTGGAGTAGCTTCAACCTCGTTCATAACCTGTTAAGTCCAAATGAAGCACACTGGTTTTCTTCAAAGCATTGATTCTTTCCATTATTTTCTTACAAAAGTCAATATATTCCTGTGGAAAATTATTCCATTTCACTGCGTATTTTCCTCAATAAAAATATTCAGTTCAGAAAAATTTCAGTCGACCCTAGATTCAGATTAATGTTTAATTATTGTATAGGAATACAAGCCATTCTTCTATAAAGGAGTACTGGACATCATGGAAAGGTTCTTTTGTTGGTGTAGATCAGCAGTTTTCAGTGGGTATTATTAAATGTCCCCAGACCTGAGGGAAACAGACACAATTTTGTGATGATTGTAAATCTGAGCTTCAAAGCTACTGTTTGTGCCTACATCTAATTGATGCTTGTGACAAACTGAGAAGTGAGAAGTTATTGTTGGGTGAAAATTTTTGTAGTATTAACTGATTCGGACTTTCAATTGAGTTTACATCTTTTTAAATATGACAGTTCTTTATAGTAAATTCCCTTCAAATTCTCCGTGGAAGGAGGCTTAATGTAACACATTTCATTTAAGCAACTGCTTTTCTCTTAAAGGGAGAAGGGACTTCGCTGAAATATTTTTTCAACGTTTTTACCAACACAAAAGGTGCCAACTCTCAAATTTAAAATAATACTTTTTTTAGAAATCTAAACTCCACTGGAAATTGGAATGATTTAATAACCTGCAGCTAACTAAAATGTTTTCACTTAAAGCAGATTTTTGTTGGGTTTTATTGGTTTGTTTTTGTTTTGGGTTTTGGTTTTTTGTTGTTTTTGGTTTTTTTTCCAGTCATTTCATCTTACTTTGAGAAAAAGAAATCCACTGAAATGGATCAGCCTTTGAAAGCTGTATGCCCCAGGTATTATGTCTGGAGACAGGCTGCTGGGGAAAGAAAAGCCGTGGGAGTACAGGGGCAGTGTCAGCAGTCACATCCAGGGAAGGTGGATGAGTGGACCAGACACACAGTGAGACACCAAGTATGGACACAGGAGAGCAAAGCTGAGCATCTCCTCAAAAGTTGGAGAGGCAGGCAGAGAGCTCCAGAGAAAACAGAAGAGACAACCCAGGAGAAAATGAGCCACAGAGGTACTGAAGATGCTGTTTGTCCTGACTTTGCTACTGACTCATGGCAGCAAGGATGCCTGTTCCCTTGGTCAGCTACAGCGGGTGTGCCAGATGAGGCTTTGTGTTTCTCAAGCCTCCCATTCTCTGTGATCTCCTCTCCTGACCAAAAGCCATGCATTACCTACTGGCTAGGTGAGGATGCAACCTTTCTGGTGGAATCCTTTATGTGTAATACCCATGAAATGCATTTTCCTTGGGACTTGTTTACTTTCCATCCCCATCTGACATGCCATCTTTATGGGGAAACAACAAAGGGTGCCTTTCCACCAACTCAGGATATGAAAGTCAAAAGCTCAAAACCTGATGCAAGCCACATCACTCCCTCATTCGTTATGCTAATCTAAAGCATGATCTAACTGTGTAATGGAACTTTCCTATGAAAAGAGAAAACTTTAGGAACCAGAATGAAGCATGAATAGAGAAGCATAAACAGGAGTTAAGAGAAGGACTCAGGGCTTACATCCTGGGGTAGTCATAGTGGTGGTTGTCACTGTGACGGAAAAGGCACAGAACCCCTTGGCAGAGCTTTGTGAGTCATAATGTTCTCTGCTAGCTACTGCCATTTCAGCACTCTGGCCTCAGAGGAAATGTAGTCATTGTCCTTAAAAAGTTTGGGTTTTTTAAAATTAATTCTTAATGAGAATATTTAGATTAAACCCCCCTTCTGCTTAACAACTGAAATTATTCCTTTGTTACATCATTAAGCCTCTTCCCTGGATTAAATGTTGATGTTTATGAAGTATCAATGACAGCTCTCTTCTGTTCACAGTTGGATGTGATGGTCTTAAAGGTCTTTTCCAAGTTATATGATTCTGTAATTCTGTGGCTGTGAAGCACAGTAGTGGTGGTAGCTTTTTGGCATCAGTCTGTCTTCCAGCCTTCACCTCAGATGTATTTAGAAGAAATAATCACTTTGATGGATTGACCCTGGCTGACATCAGGTACCCAACAAAACCACTCTATCACTCACCTACTCAGATGGACAGGGAGAGAAAATGGAATACAAGGCTCATGGATTGAGAGAAGGACAGGCAGAGCTCATTTACCCTTTACCATTACAAGCAAAACAGACTCAGCTTGGAGGGAATTAACTGAATTTATCACCAATCAAAGTCAGAGTGGAATGGTGATAAATAAACACAGTTCTTAAAATCACCTTTCCCCACCCCTCCTTTCCTTTCATGTTCAACTTCACTTCTGATTTCTCTGCCTCCTCCCCTGAGTGGGGCAGGGAAAAGTGGAATGGGGGTTTGCAGTCAGTTCATCACACATTGTTTCTGCCTCTCCTTCCTGCTCAGGTAAAGGACTCCTGCCATTCTTCTCCTGCTTCAGTGTGAAGTCACTCCCATGGCAGTGAGTCTTCCATGAACTTCTCCAACCTGAGTCCTTCCCATGGGCTGCAGTTCTTCAGAAACTGTTCTAGCACAGGTTCCTCTCTCTCTCTCTGTACATGGCCACAGGTCGTGCCAAAATCCTGTTCCTGAATGGGCTTTGCACAGGGTCACAGCCTCCTTTGGGCATCCACCTGCTCTGGCATGGGGTTGCTCCATGGGCTGCTGCTGGATCTCTGCTCCCACATGGACCTCCGTGGGCTTCAGGGGCACAGCTGCTTCACCATGGTCTGCACCTCAGGCTGCAGGGGAATCTCAGATCCTGTGCCTGGAGCACCTCCTGCCCCTCCTTTTGCACACACATTGGTGCCTGCACAGCTGCTCCTCTCCATTTGTATGCCTCTCTCCAGATGTTGCTTTGCAGCAGGGTTTTTTCCCCCTTCTTAAATACATGATCCCAGCGGCACAGGCACTGTGACCCATGGGCATGGTCTTGGCTGCTGGTGGGTCTGTCCTGGAGTCAGCTGGCATTGGCTCTGTCAGAGGAAGCTTCTGGCATCTTCTCACAGATTCCACCTCTGCAGCCCCCCACACAACCAGAAGCTTATCACTCAAGCAAAATATAAGCATATAACTTACCAAACTGATTTTAACAAAAATATTGTCCTTCAGAGTTAAAAATGCTGTAACAGTTAATATATCCTCAAATTTGCATCTATAGGGAAATTTCTATCTTCTGTGTTTGGTGTAATTGTTTTGTGAACTGTTCAGATCAATCCCATAGTTGCAGTGAAACAGTTCATGAACAGTTCATAAAAATCATGTCTGAACTGAAAAATCACTCTTTGCATGCTTTACAGCTCTCCATATTTTAGTGCTTTTAGTTTTTATTTGCCTTCTTGTGTCTTTGAATAGCCTCTTATTTTAAGAAACAAAATTACTGCTTTTGAAATAACATAAGCCAGTATATTTTCCAAACTTTGGTGGTGCCAGACATGCCGTGTTTCTGATGCCACTCTTTGTCAGATGATAGATGAAACCGAGTTCAGCAAAGCTGGAAATTAAAACTCAAATCCTACTCAAGTCACTAGGGCACAGGCATGGTAACTGCAGCATGAGCTCAGTGCTCTGCTGAGTTGGGATCCGTGGTGTGATTCCATTCACAGGAATGCTGAAGTTGGCCCAGAGCTGCCCATACTGTCAGATCAGCCCTTGGTCCCTGCAGGCACCTGTCCCCTCCACATGGTTGGTGTAGGGTGGTTCTGACATTAGTCCAGTGTGTGACCCAGAAATGCCCCACTCAAAACCACAGGACACTAGATTCCCACAAGAAGAAGTGGCTGGTCCTGTGAATCTTCTCCCTGCGGGGGAGAAGCTGTTTGTAGGTGTTGGTCACATTCCCTGTGGCAGACTAAGGCATTAGCTCAAGAGCTTTCTGACTCTGACACTTTTATCTATAGTATCCCAATAAGTGCACTGAAAATTTGTAGGGCTTTGTGGCCTGGGGAGAGGCCACAGCTGCAGTTAGTCATTGTGTGTATGTAAGTTAATCATGAGATCTTACAGTTTGAAGCAGATCAGAGCCCATTTTGCCATCCTCATCCTTTATTACAGAGGCCATGTGAAAAGGCACTCTTTTAAGGTGAGGAACATCCCTAGACTTTATTTTTCCTCTTATTGGGTCTGTAAACAGAATAGTTTATTAACTCCAGTTAAAGGGAAAAATAGAATTACTTGATGTCAACACCAATTTTATTCTACCTGTCAGGCCATTGAGACATGTAACTAATAGGAGGGTGTTGGCAAGTAAACACAATACTGATAAAGGTTCTTGCATTTGTACCAGAGAAGTTGCTCTGTATTGAGCCCGTGAAGACAGTATGTGCACCAGCAGAAGTCTGAAGGTTAATGAAGAAATATTAGGAGACAAGGAGACTTGTCAGCAGCTGCTGTTTATACAAACCTTCATAAAGGGAACATTTCCATCTTTATGCACACACAGCTCCATTAATTGCAATCATTGTTAAAAGCAATTATGTTTATTTTGTTAGCGCTGAGGCATGACACTGCTCTGCTCCAGTCTGGCTTTTGGAATGGGTGGTTTGAGGGGAGCCTTAGGCACGTGCTCCAGGCTTGCTTTTGCTCTCACCTTAATATCACCCCAATATCACCCTAATGTCTCTGAGGGGGCACTTCAGCAGATTGCAGTGAGGCACCCAGAGCCTGGAGCCACAGGGAGTTCCCTGAAGCACCACTCCATCTGTTTGCCAGCATGGTCCTGGCAGCTTGCAAGCCTGCAGCCCACACTCAACCACATTGGATAGAGGGGTAGTTGGGGTAGTTGCCAGGGACAGTAGGGTTCCACATGTCACGTGTAAAGGAATGCCCAGGTGAGAAGGGAAACTTGGTCAGTGCTGAGAGGAAGGAGGGCCACGTCTCTGCCTTCCCTTTCCTGGGAAGTGAGCTGCTGGCAGCCCTGTTGACACATTGGCTCAATGAACATGTTGCTCTCTAGCCCCAGGCTGCCTTCCACCCAGCCACAGACCACCATGGGGTGGGTGGTGAGTGCTTGGAGGTACTGGTGAAGGACCAAAAGGGAGGCAAAAGAGAGCTAGAGGCATTACTGTGCAAATTTCTAGGGGAAGAAACATTCCAGGCTTGGGCTGATGAGGTCCTGGATGAACACCAGCTTTCAGCAGAAGCTGGGACCACATGGTCCCCGGGGTCCCTTCCAACCCAGGGGCTCTGGAACAGATTCTTTGAATGCTTGTCAGAAGGTAGATGCTCTAGAAAACCTGAAAGGACACAGAACTTTGCAGTGGAGGGGTTGACAGAGACTGGTGCCATGGCAGCAGGGTGGAGGTGGGAGGTGATATGCAAATTCATAAGGAGACAGGCTTTGTTAGCTCTCAAAGCAGAGCAGCTTAAGAGGAGAAAATGAACATTCATTAGTGTAATTTCAAACTAACAGCTGGTGCCAGACATAATTAAACTCACACTGTGTAAGAGGCAGTGAAGCCAAAAGTACACATCACCTTTTCTGCAATAGGTGTTCAAAACCTAGAATTCAGGCAGTCTCACTCATATGTCCCCTCCTTCCACATGCACAGTACCCTGGCTTCTAGGAAACTGTTGTTTTTCTCAATTCCCCAAAGTGCACATCTATTTGTCATGATTTTTTGTACCTTTTAATAATTCATATTGCAAATTATGATTATGGTTATTAATCCAAGGAATGTAAATGTAGAAAGCTGCCGTGCCCTGCTGGATTTTTTCCTCTCAAATTATACCTATAGTAAATCTTCTGAATCTGACCTTTCTTTATAGTTGTAAGATTCTTTCTTTAATGTATATTCTGAAACTGCATACATAGCAACTTTTTGTTCTTGTCTATGCAAAGATCTATTCCCATGGACTTTGAGCAACGTCTGCTTCTTAGTGTCTGTCAGTCTTTTAAAGAAAATTTATAGTTTTGCAGAATAGACATACATCTCATTGTGTAGTACTAGTAATATCTTACTACTGATATTAGTTATACAAATGGTGCATAAAATTTATGCAAATTCTTCACGGTCATAAAATTTTCTGGAAACATCAGGAGGCCTCACAGGTGTTCAAATGAATAAAAAGAAACTAGGGCAGGTCAACAGTGTGAAGAAAAGACAGAGAAGGCACAGAACTGTGTGCCTAATCCTCAAAGGTGTGCTATTCTGCAGTTTAAGCCATCCCATCTGAAGCACCAGAAGAAATAAACACAGCATTTAGGAAAAAATAGGTTTCTTTCTGAGAGCAGGCCGTGGCCCTCATTTGGTCAAATTGTTTTTAATGCTGAACACAAACATTTCCCTTTTCAAAACCGTGGCATTTGGTGTCATTCAGGTGTAATCTAGATGTGGAATGAAATAATAACTTTTAGCAGCTTGTTATATGTTAACATCAGGTCATTTTGTAGCTAGATTATCTACAAGTATTCTAGGCTTTGAAAGACAAACGTTTAATTTCTAAATTATTATTTAATTTCTAATTTCTAAAGAATAAAATAGATGAGCTATTAATTATAGCTGTGCTCTACAGTAGAAAGGCCATAGGTTCAAAATACTGAAATAGGGGCTTGGATCTTTTCTTAGAATCAAGCTTTCAGCCGTGGCATGGGGAACACTGAACACTCACATGATGCACAGTAGATATCTAGCAGCTGCACTGATGGAGAATGATGAGTTGCAGGAGATTTATATCCTCATTTACCTGGAATTTCTTTGGTAGCTGAGTAGAGCTGCCATTTTGGCTTCATAGACAGCCCTGAAATAATGCAGGCAGAAGCACTGGGTTTTTTCTTGCAGAATCTTGCTGTTGAAGTGGAAGGGTATGTGTGTCTGATCATCTGCCTGGTTCATCTGGATTGGAAGGCAGCTATAATAAAATCCTCTGAGCTTGATTTAGGGAGCTCCAGTATAAGTCTTGTTCCACTTTTACTGTTTGATTTTTGCTGCAAAACATTTTCTTACTGTGCTGGTTTTGGCTAGGATAGAATTAATTTTCTTCACAGTAGCTGGTGCAGGGCTGTGGTTTGGATTTTTGCTGTAAATAGTGTCAATAACTCAGAGGTGTTTTCATTTCTGCTGAGCAGGTCTTGCATAGAGCCAAGGCCTTTCTGCCTCTCACCCCACTCCACCAGCAAGGGGGCTGGGAGTGCACACGGAGTTAGGAGAGGACACAGCTGGGACAGCCAACCCTCACTGACCACAGGGATATTCCAAACCATATGGGATCATGCTCAGCACACAGGGACGGAGGAAGAAGGAACAAGGAGGGGACATCTGAAGTGATGGTGTTTGTCTTCCGAAGTAGCGTACACACGTGATGGAGCCCTGCTTTCCTGGGGATGGCTGAACACCTGCCTGCCCATGGCAAGCAGTGAAAGAATTCCTTGTTTTGCTTTGCTCACTCATGCAGCTTTTGTTTTCCCCCTCAACTGTGTGTGTCTCAAGGCACGAGTTCTGTGACTGTTGTGATTCTCTCCCCCATCCCAGGGGTGGGCAGGAAGTGAGCGTCTGCGTGGGGCTCTGCTGGCAGCTGGGTTAAACCACGCACTTGCACAGCAGATGGCATTTCCCAGGGCTTAAACCCTTAGCACCTTTAGACAATTAAACACGTTTCTTTAGTCAACTGCCAAACTTAAGAAAGAAAACAACAGCAAAAAATTGTCTGGATGGAAATTAAATGGATGTTTATCTCTGATAAAACAAGCAGACCAATGAACAGGAACATTTTGAACCAATTCAAAAGTTCAGCTTTTCCTGTAGGTTAATTGCAAAATGCGAAATATGATTCTAAAGCTATATAAATATATCTCTTTCTGGAGGCATTGAAATAATTTATTTACTTTTCCAGTATGAAACAATTAATTAAAATACCAAATATTTCCGGATTTTTTATAATTCTGTCCTCTTTGGTTTAACTGGAGCATATTGCCAAATTCAACTTCAAATTCTGTATTTCTGCCCCCAACCCCACCTTCTTACCACACAAAAATTAATTTTTCAGTTAGGTTTGATTAATGGTGTGAGAGAATAATAAATTGCTCAGCATTATGTAAGAAGTCAAAGCACAACAGTAAGCACCATGTAGGTGCTTCCTATCCAGTTCCAGTAGATGCATGCAAAGAACAGCTGGATTTCCTTGCATTCACACTATTTTCCACATTATCTGTTCTTGCACCCTGAAATGCAAGTCACTGTGCACTGTTGATTGTAGGAAGGCAACAAATAGGAATGCAAGTCTCTCACAGCTCAGCAAAATACATGGTAAAGTGAGAAAACAGAAGATTGTTAACCACCAACACATTTTCATTTGACTCAAGTAGACAGGACAAAAAAGGGATTTTCACATGACAAACTGAGCCAAATTTAATTTTATGTCACTTGTGATACAAGATGTAAAGATTGTTATCTGTTCATGTGAAAGTAAGAGAAAAGAGACATAAAATATTCCAGGGTGGGAACTGCAAAGCAAACCTTTACTCTTGCAGAAGTATTAATAGAACTACGATAAGACCAAGGTTTCATTGCAAGCTCTCTTGTGTTTAAAGACTTCTGATATTTTTTTAACATGCTATCCATCAAAATTCACAGTGAATGAGGCAAGATTCCCAGCTGCTGCTGGAGGGGACAGTGACAGAGGCTGGATGATTCCTTGTCAATGCTTCAGAAACCCATGACTGAGAGACAGAAATAACTTCACATCAACTCAGGAAAGAGCATTTAGGAAAGATCTCCTTCATCTAATTTCTCTGTGCCTCTGCTGATTTATGGCAGATGGGAAACAGGTCTTGTGCCATGTGAAGTTCTTGCAATGAGCAGAAGAGGTTTGCAGCTGAACTTAGGAATGGGATAGATGTCGTGGTTTTTTGTTTTGGTTTTTTTTTTTCCTAATGTTCTTTCCAGGACATTGATGGCCTTGAACTACCACCACTATTTCTATTTTCCAAAAATAAAAATTCTATTTTCTTTACTACTGAAAGAATTACAAAGAAATAAAGAGAAAATGGTTTATCATTTCTGTCTTTCCTCTGACACAAGGATGTCTAGTGAGTAATCTAAATTCAGATTAAAGTCTAGAGAGCCCAGTGTACTGCAGGAACTGTTTCTCCATGGCATTCACAGTTTAGCATTATCTGACTGTCCAAATTTGGTAAATTTTACATTATTTGATGAGTCTGACTACAGGAATATGTAATTGTCACTGAGATCAAATGAAATTATATAGATTACAAGGGAAAAAAGCCCATCAGATGAAGGCATAAAAATACCCCATTTGTTTCATGTGGATGAATACTTCCTAGAATCTGAGGATTCTTTTCAAAAGAAAGGTACTTGGAACCTCCACCTCAGTCAGGTCCTTGGCACAGACAAGGGTTTCATTGATTTCTGTATAAACATTAAAATTAAGCATTTGAGTTCATACAGCCAAGGCCAGTTTGATTCTTCATCCTATTAGTCCTAATTCAGATTTACCATAACCTTCTCACATAAAGATCTACAAAAAGACTGCTGGATTGAAATTTATGTAGAAATACAGCTGTTCTGAGGCTGAGTCACAAAAAGTACAATGAAAAAAGTACAGTGAAGGCAGAAAAGTCAGAATATCTATTTCTCATAATTTCTTAATACTTTGAGCACTACTGTACATTCTGAATAGAAAATATCTTCTCCATAAAACAGATTTTTGAAAATGCTGACTCAGAAATGCAAAACAAATTAAATATTTTGACATTTAAGAATGAATAGTTCTTATTTTAAGTCAACAGGACATAGAATTGTGAAATTCTTGCTCAAACCCTTCATGCTTCCACTCCATCCTGGAGGCTGTTTTCTTCCCTGTGACATACCTCTTGGCACTCATTGCAGCATTCCCACAAATCCCATAGTGCACCTTGGCCCTGGGTGAGGCCTTTAGACTAGCAGTGTCAAAGGAAAATGACTCAGGGAAAACTTCTACAGAAACTGAATATTGTAATGAAGGTGTATTTTGCCTAGAAATCCCAGGTCAGCAGAGTGACCCGAGCAGACTAACAACTTTGCACTCTGCCTACTGGTATTGCCTTGTGAGCCCCTGATTATGTGTGATGTTGTCTGTAGTACAGAACTAGGCCAGCACATGTACAGGTTAACTTTTAGGAAAATATTTCTTCTCTTTGACTCATGTTGAGGTCCGTGTTTTACCCCAAGCATGGACTTAATGAAGAGCTCTGCATTGTTCTGCAAAGGTAGAAGGCAAAGTCTGTGTGCCTGGCTCTCAGCAGTAGTGCAACACACACCCCTCGAGGAGAGCAGTCAGTTCTTAGGGATGTTTCCTTCACTCTGTTAGGCTGACTGCTTGGTAGCCCTTTCCATTAGGAAACTGATGCAGTGGGGATGGACATTTCAGGAGACAAGTCTTCATCTGGACACTCTCATCCCTGTTTGTTTGAGGGGGTGACTCAGAGCCCCTTCATGAAATCTTGTCCTGCTCTGATCTAATTTAGCAGTTCCCTGACTCAGAGATTGCTGGAACAACATGCCAGAAAAACAGTAATTACTGCCCCACCTTGTCACACGGGGTGGTTAACGATCACTGAAATTAGGAACCAGCCCAGCACCTTTTCCACTGGTAGCAATAGAGACTCAATAAATCTTTTATGTATGATAGCAAACAACTTCCACCATTAAAACAATTCCGTTACTCTATCTCTTTTCTTTTTCATAGGCCAATTTTTCAGTTGTGAAATACATTGCAGTCTTGAAAAACTTCCTTTGGGAAATAATTTAAGCAACTATTTGAGCCTGATGCCTTCTTTTTTCTTACACAAGCCACCCATCCACAATTTCCTTAATAAAGGACATCACATTAATTCATAGAAATGCAAACCTTTCCTATGCCAATGTCTTCTTAACAAGAGCAACAAAAGTCTTCTGAGTAAAAACTGAACAAGAAACCAAGCCTACCCTATGATGCAGTATTAATAATACCACAGGTTCCTCTTTCTGAGCTTTACCAAGGGACCTTACAGCCACAGCACAGAGCTAAGGCTGAGACCAGCTGCTGATCAAGGCATGGCTCAGTTGTCATGTGGCTCTGGAGTTCAAATGAGGGAACCAGTACAGCAACGGAGAATTGTTAAGGGATTAAGGAAAAAAAACAAAAACCAACCCAATCTGTTAAATGCAATCCAAGGTGTTTAAGTTTCATTAGTGCTGCTAAACATAGATTCTGGAGAACTGGAGATTGGCTGGTGGAGATCCAGAATATTTATGTGTTGTGTGCAAGAGCTGAAGCACCTCTTCCCTCACATCTGTGCCTCCAGAAAAAAAGGCAGGAATGGAAAAGATGCAGGATCCTTCTGCTCAGACTTCAGCAGTCAGTGCAAGGAACAAATCCTAATGTGGAGTTTGTATTAGGGCATGTGTAGCTTGTTTTTCAGGTTCTTGTTTGCAGTGACCCTCTTGGTGCTGAAGGCAGTGTATGCCGCTTACACAGCCACTTCCAAAGGCTGACTTGGGTACAAGCATAGATACTGAGAGACTGGGATGTACTGACACCTTTGGAAGGGATAGGGAAGAGTGGAATGTTTATCACAGACTATGTACCAAAGAGGGTTTTCCTACCCCTCAGTGTGAAAAGGGAATTTTGGTGAATTTCCCAGTAAGGCTGCTGGAACCAGAACGCTTTGGAGGTGTCTACTCTGCCACCAAGTGATGGCTTGACAGGACTCCACACCAGTGTACAACAGCCCTGAAAGTTCCCTTTTCCCAAGCACAGCTCACTCTGATGCACAGCTGCACTCACAGCAGAGCAGCTCACAGCTGAGTACCAGAGAAGCTGATCTGAAAAACATCACCTGAAGCAGCAGATCAGTGACCCACAGACACTTCCACAGAAGACTGTAGTAGTCTCTTCCTGTTGGTAGTAGAAAGAGGAGCCCTCAAACTGAATAATGATCTGATAGAGGAAGGCCTTCCCCTTCCTTTAGTGTATACATGAACTCTCTGGGAAAAGGAACAAGGAAATACTGAGTATTGCATTAATAGTAATCAGGTAATATTCAGCTTCGCTTTGCTGTAACAGCAAATCCAGTTGGTGATGTGGAAGAGATGATCTCCTGCTACATGAGATATTCACTTGAATGTGGCATCTTCTGGGGCTCAGTTCCTGACCAAGTGAAGCCATGCTGGTAGAGCTGATGAAAATGGCACTGGCAAGAAGTACCGAACTTCCCCCTCTGGTAAAAGAAGGGACAGAACTCCAGCAACATCTCTGGTTCAAGGCTGGGGCTAAGATCCCAAGCAGGTCATCATGCCAGGGAGCATTTTAATTATATTGGTCAGGGTGAAAAAACCCTGATGTCTTCTACCCAACCTTTGCAATTATTTATACCTCTGGTATTTTGCAAAATGAAGATTATTTTTTGTGTTTGCAGTTTGCAAACACAGGGAGAGCTCCAGCTCTCTGTTTACCCCTGAGTCACCAGCTTAACATCAGTTTGACCAATCCACGTTAAGCTGCAGCCAGTTACTTCCACCTCAGCAGCAGCAGATCCCTCTCTGTGCCAGCTAACCCTTGGCACAGAGCTCTGCAAATGCTCTGCCCACATTGCAGACAGAAAAGTTCCTGCTGGTTTAGGACCAGTTCTTACTGTAACTGAAGCAGCTTATGATGGTTTATATATACTAATTGTCATCCAAATTGTCTCGATGGCTATTTGTTTTAACTTTACATGCTGGAGTGGCTTGTGAGTTGCAGAATGTAGAAAATAGGCTAAATCAATTTCTGCTTTGAATGGATGGTTTGTATTTAAGAAGAGGTTGAACTGAGAAACAAAAATGCCACAATACAGTGCATCTAACTCAGAAAGTCTCAAAAATTTAGGCTCGGGTACAAAGGAAGTGCATCTAAAATACAGCTTTCCCCTTCTAAATATTCATCATCTTCATCCTCAATTTTCATAGTAGCTCACTTACTGTTCTCTTGGAACAGAGATTGAGCCTGTAATTATCAAATGATGCATGCCCTGGCTCAGGGTAGACTGAGGCTGGAACTCCCAAGGGATGGGAGGCAATTGTTCAGCACCCATTACAGTTTCACTGACACTTCGGAGAATTAGTGCAATTAGAAATTGCAAGACACAGGAAATTCTCAAGCTGACTCCAGGAATCCATGGAGGCTAATTTTAATCTTCCTGAATGTAGGTTTTCCTGCAGAACAGAAATCTGGGAACAGATGCTGCCCTAGAGAGCTCAGATATTTTTCTTGGAAGAAACCCTATGCTCCTGTGAAATAGTTAGCAGGGGTCTGGATCCATCTCTCCTTTCTGTAAACACACTAGTGTTTACAGCAACATCACAATGTCAAGTATTACTGTACCAAATCCAGATGTCTCAACTCATGAAAAACTTCTATGAAGGCAACAGGAATTCTTCTGTGGATAAGGCAAGCTGCAGCTTGCTCTAGATGGATGTAACCAGAGCCTAAGTTTGCTCTCACTTGCACTGGCACGAGCATGACAAAACTCCATAAAGCTCCAAATTTACAGTGGACTGACTGACAGCAAAACATGTCCCTAGTTACTGAAACATATCCAAAGGAACAAACTTGTTTGAACATCTCATTGGAAATGGCCAGTAGCACACCTTACCTTTTGATCTTTCATTCCAGTTGTGACTTCTGTTTAGCTTTTAACTGTTGGAAGTCCAGATTTTCCCCTTCCCTTTGCCATACGAATGCCTAACAATTTTTGCTCTATTAACACACCATCTTCCTTATTCAGGATACCATGGATACCTAAGCAAAGAAAAACTAGATGTAGCAATAATTTCTTCTTGTGTGCACTAGAAGGAAAAGGTTTCTCCCCCCAGGCATTACCCATGCACTCCCACTTTGCTGCTTGCAGCTCTACTTCACACATCCCATTTCCCATCCTCCCTGGATGAGGATTACAGGTCCCAGTAATGCACTTACAGTTCCTTAAGCCAGGGGCTCACTGCAGGGGCTTGTGGAATTGACACAGGGACCATCCTGTGCAGTATCAGCCAGGAGGGAGTCAGGAGCCAGATGTGGACTCAGCCTTCAGTCATATGCCATGGGTAACACATCCTCACCTGCACAAAGCCAGAGGGGCTTTCCAACTCCTTCCCAGTCAAACCTCAGTATGAAATGGATATTTTCAGGGTGATTCCACTGAAATCCTACCTTTCATTTCTGACCCTGTACATCATATGCAGTATTTGGAGCAGAAGGGGTATCTCTCTCTCCAGCAAGATGTAAGTGTACTTCATTAGTGCAAGTGCTGGTACAGGTGATGTCATGAGGTGCTCTCACCATAACACATTGTAATGAAAGCCTGAGTCTCACTCACACCAGCTACTGAATCAATGAGATTCCCCTGTGGACTATCTGTGCAATCCTCTTGTAACAGCTGCACCCCAAAGAGCCTTGGGGCCTTCCTCTTACATACTTAACCCTTTGCTATTTGTTTGTTCCAAAGAGTAACAGATGGATAAAAGCCTTGATCAATGGGTGCAGTGTTTTTGACTGCTGTACTGCCTTTTGGATAGGAAAATTTATCTCCTGCCTATTTATGCCATAAGTACTTCAGCATATCAGGTCATAACGTGCTCTGGTCTCTTTATAGATGTGGTGTTTTTCCCAAGGTCACACTTTCTTCCACATTACTGCTCGAACTGACACCTCTTGAGGAAGTCTGCCTGGCTGCTCAGTGCAGGATGGCTGTTGAAAGCTGTCAGCCAATGTAGGGGACATGGAAGACAATCCTGCTCTGCCTGCACACAACACTCAGTAGCAGGGAGCGTTGCAAGGAACCCAGCAAATCACAAGAGCCTTTGTGGAGCTGCATCAGTATACAATAAATACCACAGTAAGGGCAGGAACAGGATCCTGTTGTGTGCCAGCAGGCACCGTGTGCAACAGCTTGTGCTGAATGGCTCCAACATCAGCGTGCCAGCAGCTCTGGGCATGCAGGCAGCCCAGGACCAGCACTGTGCCAGTGCTGGCTGCCCCTGGCCCAGGAGGGCCAAGCCTGCTCCCGCCATGGAATGGGGAGGCTGCAGCTCCAGCTCTGCTCCGCTGCCATCTGGCTTGGGGCAAGTCCCGTCATCACCCTCATGTCCTTTGCAGCTTCTGTGCAACGTGGTGGCAGGTTATCCCTCCCTGTGTAACTGCTCCACAAACCATTTAACTCCACAGAAAATATCCTATTTTGGATTTGTATTTTGGATTATGTCCCACTTGTACAGTGCCAAGAAAAATAAGGCCCTGCTGCAGTGCTGTCTTAAAACTCAGTTAAGATACCTTTTTTCAATATAATTTCTCATGCTTTCTCAAGAAGTTTGGTTTTATGAGATGCATCAGCTATTTTCTTTATTCTTTAGGTTGTATCTAGGTATAATTAAGGGCACTTTTTAATGTTTTATTAAATTTTGAAAATCTTAAAAGGAATTATAAACAGTAACACATGAACTGTAATACACCAAAGGGCTGAAGAGGTCTCCTAATTATACCACTCTCTTAAAAATAGTTTGTATATATTGGGATTGACTAGGACTGATTTACAGTTCTAGGAAGGAAAATATGATACAACTGATCCAACAGATAACTTTATCGAGGAGATGCCACAGGCCTGGTGTCCATGAAGCAGGAGACTGTAATGAAGAATTGCTGGAGGGAAGAGTGAGCTGTTTCCAGAAGTCAGCACTTTTGGATCCAGCCTCAACCAACCACATTGGAAAGAACAATTATGGACCCCTGTGCTTCTACACATATTGTAATTGCAGTTTTGAATAACAATTATTTATACATGCAGAGCATTCCTATCAATCAATACTATATAACAGGTAACATCTATCAGACAATTCAGTTACAGACTGAGGAATAGGAACACAAAAGATGAAGTGCTGTCTCTCAGAAGGTGCACCAGCTATTTTTCCACAAAACAGGAAGATGGAAAAAAAAGAATGAATGTTACATCAATCAGTATTATTTCAGTAGCAGGGTAATTTAAGACAAAAATTTGTTCACAAAGACCTTGAAATAGCTGCAAAATTCAAAAGATACTATGATGTAATTTTGAGAGCAAAGTGTGCACAAAAGAAAAGCTATTGATGGGGATGTTAAGTTACTCAGAGACCAAGAGAACCAAAGGTTGTACATTTATCCACACGTGTTAATTTTCAATTAAAAACTTAGCTTTGCTACTTTCTAAATAAGTTCATTGAAATTACAATAGCTATATAAAGCAAGAAAACACAGAGGTAATCAAAATACTCTTTTCTTGGCTTATCATCTAGGAATTTCAGTTTTGGAATATAATTGAACACTGCTCTTTTCTCTCCTGTGGGCTGGTTTCTAAAAGTCACTAACTTGCTGTTGCAAAAGCTGATTAGTTTCAGTGTTGTTACTTGAACAGTTAAGTTACATGACAAGAAATTGCTCGCAAATTCCTGGCAAAGTATCTCTTAATATGCAAGAAAATATGAAAGAAAACATTTTCCATCAAAATGTGTGTAATTATAGATTTTAGTCCAGGGTTGTGACTTTAGGGACTTGAAAATCTCTCCATAGACTCAAGGGCCCCCAAAATGGCCAGTGTCCTGTGCCCAGCAATAGGATTCCTGAAGTGTGGAGTGAGTGGAAACTTTAACACAACTCAGAAAACCTTTCCTCTATTTTAGAATCAAATCCCCCAGGACAGGGCTGGACACCCCTCTCTATCATTCCCCCACTCTCACATTTGTCTTCTGTGTTACAGCAGCAGCAGCAGCTGTAAGTAAGCAGAAGTAAAACCTCCCTCACTTCATTCGCTTTTTCCACACCTTTGGTGTTTCATATCCTCTAATTCTATTTTAGAGGCTTTTAAGGAGAGCTGTAAATGATCCAGGGTCACTCACCTTTGTTAAGAACAAGTAACAGAAAAGAAATACATACTCCACAGGGAAAAAAAAAAAAGGCCTACTGAACAGTGTAGTTT
>WEIU01015636.1:2365-42739 GCA_013389925.1 Aegithalos caudatus
CGGCGCTGCTGGCGGGGGTGCTGATGCGGACCGGGGAGCAGCCGCACGCCTCGGATGTGAGTGCGCAGCGCGGGAGGAGCCGCTGCCGTGCCGGGGGTCCCTGAACCCCCGCAAGGAGCGGCTCCCCAAGGGACGCCCTCGCTGTCCCTTCGCTGGGGGATCCTGCGCTCAAAGCCCGTCCCCGTGATGAGCGCACCTCCCCAAGGGACAGCCCTGCCATGCAGATTCCCTTTTCAAAGGAGAGGGATAGATCTGGGAAGGCTTAGGAAGTTGCCTGTTGTGGTGCTGGGAGTTAATTCCTTTCCCAGCTTCTCACCACCCATATGAACCTTTGAACCAGAGGAGAGTCTCACGGAGGGGCCTCTGCTTTTGGCACGTTCCCAGCTGCAGTCAGCCTTTGTCCCGTGAGGTGACAGGGGTGGAGGTGGCTGATGTGTGGGATTTGCCTCTGGGCAAATGGATGGCTGGGGTGGGAGGCTCAGCCTGTTGGAGCAGAATGCTGAGGGGTCTCAGAGGAAGCAGCACCCCTGTGCAGGAGGGCTGGGGCACCATTGGGGAGGGGGCCCTGAGGAGCCTGGGGACAAGCAGGCAGCTGGCAGGGCCACAAGGAGGGAGGTAGTCACTGCTCCTTGATGTAAGGTCAGGGCTCTGAGTGGTCTCAAAAGGTGAAGTGGGAGCCTGGGAGGAGAGGCCAAACACACTGCCAGTGTCCTTTGTTTCATGTAAAAATCCAGGTGAATTGGAAACTTCTCTGTGGTGTAATATATGGACTTTGAGTAATGCCTGAGATGTGGGATGAACCAGGGCTCTGGAGTCACTGAGCAGGGATCAAAGGCAGTAACTGACAGCCAGAACAACTTTTTCTCTGTCCCTGATAAGCTCTGGAGACAGTGGGAGACAGCATCCAGTTCAGGTGGAGACAGGGGGAGGCAGTCAGCCCAGCCCAGGTGCTGGAGCAGCAGTGCCCTGTGGGTGCTTCATAAAGCAGAACCCTCCAAAACTAGGAGTCAGCAAGCTATGTGTCTGCCCAGCAGGGCTGGGGGTGGCTCCAGCCTTCAGACAAGCAGAGGAATCAGCTCCTTAGGTGCTGTTCAGCTGCCCAGACCTGACTGCTGTGCTGCATCCCTGCTTGCAGGTGGTGAATTATGCCCCCTTCACGCTGCTCCCCTCTGCAGTGCCACGGGCCTTGTTTGAGCAGGCCTATGCTGTGCAGCAGGATTTTAACCTGCTGGTGGATGCCATCAGTCAAAACAAAGAATTCCTGGAGCAGACTCTGGCCAGGTAACGTTTTTATGTGTTGCATTTTAATGAAATACTTTAAATGTAAAGCCTTTATCACCCTTCTGGCATCCCTACCTTTCGGAGGTTTTCTTGGGCCCCACAAAATGGGGCATCTGGCCAAGACATGGTTCCCTGCTGTGGTCTTCAACTTTGCCACTTTTTCCAGCTTGTGAATTCCTACTTGTGAGCTTTTTAACCTCTGGACCTTAAATGCAAATCACTGGAGTCTTTGAGTCCTGGATTTAGGAGTCTTTTAGTCTTATTCTGCATCTGCCTGTGTCTGTCCAGTGACCACCAGCTCTGCTGCAGCAGTGATGAAGAGGAGGTGTCTGTTCTGTTTCCACACCTCCATCAGTCACCCCCATCCCCTCTTTCCCAGCCACAAGCTCTGGGTGCAGGAGGACTGTCCAGCTCTGCCTCCTGGGTTCTGCTGAGTTTGTCTGTGGCTGTTGCCCTGGGCTGGGGGACCATCCCTGACTTTGTGGCTCATAATTGTGGGGCTGGTGCTTCCACAGATCCCTCTTCCCTTCCCACTGCCCATTCTGTGCTGCCTGTGCACGTGCTGCTGCCTCTGGCACTGGGACAGAGCAGAGGAGGCAGTTTTCCAGCATCCTTTTGTTTTGTTAAAGCCTGACCCCTTGGAGCTGTTCCAATGCTTGTGTCTGCTGCAGCCAGAGCCTGTGGGGACATGTTTGTACCTTTGCCTAAAGAATGCAGTACCTGAGGTTTGTGTGTGCCCAAGTGCCTGCCCTGTGCCAGGCCAGCTCCCTGGAGGTGCTGCTCAGGGATTTGGGCCCTGAGGAAAAGCCAGATCTACTCCAGCAGGGCACAGTGTGTAGGATTTGGAGCCTGACTGGACAGGAGGATTGGATGAGGCTTGTGAAGCTTCTCTGCACTGTGTGTGCAGGCACAGAGAGACCTGTGGTTTCTTCCCTGAACCTGCAGAATTGTGCTGCATTTCTTTGCCTTTACTTGTCCCACCTCTGCCCTGCCAGTGAGTCACCTCTGCACAGGAGGGCCTTTTGTGGGGTGTTTGTTCTTGGCAATCTGGGTTTGTGTTGTGTTTTTGCACTGGGCATTCATGGGGAGGTGTTTCACAGTGCTGCAGCACCTGGTTGAGCCCCAGCCCTGCTCTTTGTGCTGGAGAATGCCCCTGCTAAGGACTTTTTCTGCAGGAGAATTAACTTTCTTGTTCCTGTGTGACAGCAGCAGGGGGCTGACGTGGTCTGTGTTTCTCTCTAGCACCATCAAGGTGGATGACTTCACCGCTCGACTCTTCAGAATCTACATGCAGGTTTTGGAGGAAGGCTTGGCTCAGGTACCTTGGCAGGGGATCCCAGTGCTCTGTGCACCCCTGGCATTGTGGTGGGGGTGCCTGGGCTCTGGCAGCAAGCTTTGGCACTGTGGGCTCTGAGCTGTCCCAGGCTGGTCAGTCCCTGCTGCAATGTCCTGTCACAGCCAGTGAGCTCAGCACCTTGCCCTGTTGAACAGCTGAGCTCCTTGGTTGGTGCTGCTGGAAACAACCTGGCCTGGAGGGAGGCTTTCATGTGGTTTGTCCTCAGAGTGTACAGGGACATGTGTCCTGTTGGGTTCTGCACCATCCAGGCCATCCCTGCAAAAGCTCCTTTACTCTCAGGAGTGCTGGGAGCTTCTCTGGAGCTCTGAGAGGGCTGTGGGCAGGGGGCAGAGCAGCCAGGTGTGTCAGCTGCAGTGGTTTGTATCAAACTGAGGGTGACAGACAAGAGGGGATGGCATCAAACTGACACTGAATAGGTTTAGGTGAGCTATTAGGAAATCTACTGTGCAGGAGGTGAGGTGCTGGCACAGGTTGCCCAGAGAAGGCTGTGGCTGTCCCATTGCATAAAATATTCAAGGCCATGTTGGACAGGGCTTGGAGCAACTTGGTCTAGTGGAAGGTGTCCCTGCCCACTGCAGGGGCTGGGATCAGGTGGTCTTTAAGGTCCCTTCCAACCCAAACCATTCTGGGATTCTCTGACTGGATTCTGAAGGGAGGATTCTGAAGCAAGCTCCTCAAAGGATTTGCAGTTAAAGGCAAGAGGAGACCCCCATCTCCCCTCCCTGTGTTCCAGAGTGTGTTTCTGGGCATCAACCGCTCGGATTACATGTGTGACTGCGGGCTGGATGGCACAGCAGCTCTGAGGCAGATCGAGATAAACACCATTGCTGCCAGCTTTGGGGGGCTCACCTCCCGCACCGCCGACGTGCACAGGTGAGCCCCACCTCTGGCACTGCAGCACCTGCACTGCCTGCCCTGTGCCCTGCCTGCTCCCTTGGGCTGCTGGGTATGGCATTTACTGCAGTTGTGTTCCACAGGTTGGTGTTGAAAGTGCTGGGAAAGACTGAGGAAGCATCACACCTGCTGCCCAACAATCCGGCAAAGGGGCTGGCCTTGGGAATTGCCAAAGCCTGGGAGCTCTACGGGTCCCAAAGGTAAGCACAGAGGAGGAGAACATGAGCAGGAGCAGTGCAGGGAGCCTGAGTCACAGAGGTGAAAAGCTGGTGATCAGCCTAGAAGCATGTGGAGCGTTTATGGGTTTAATGATGTTCTGGTATCTCTTCCAGGGCTGTGGTGATGTTTCTGGTGGAGGATGTCCAGAGGAATATTTTTGATCAGCGTTGTGTGGAAAATGAGCTCTGGAACAGGTAAAGTTTGAATTTTCCTGGGATGGGAAAGGAAGGAAGAGGTTCATTTTCTGGTACAGAAAGCTGGGCAAACTACTGGCAGATCATAGGAAACGTAGGATGGGTTCCCAAAAAGGGAGTTCTTTGTGCTGTAGGATTTCTCTGGCTCCACAGCACTACTTGTGAAGGAACCCACAGATCCTCCTTGCCACAGCCACCGACTGCACCATTCCAGGCTGTGAGCTCAGGCTGCTGTGGCCAGCCTGGTGACTCCTGCACTGCTCTTGCAGGAACATCCGTGTGGTTCGGCGGCGGTTCCGGGACGTGTTTGAGCAGGGCTCCCTGGATGCCAGCAGGAGGCTGTTTGTGTGAGTATGAGCCCAGGTGCGCATCCCTGCCCGCTCCCGGGCACACGGGGCGGGACTGGGAGCTTGCAGCCAAGGCTGGCTGTAAGGAGTGACTGAGGAAGCAGTTCTCTGCCGTGCTCCAGGCTGCTGCTTCCTCCTGGAGCTCAGATGGGTTTGTGTTCACAGTAAGGAGATTTTGCGGACGCACACCGGTCCCTCACAGCTGCAGTCAACATCTCCCTCCTTCAGGCTGCAGCCTTCTTTGCTCTGTGGGATCTTTACCTCCTCCACAAAGGCCTGCTCTGGACAGCCCTGGCTATTGGAAAGGCTTCCACAGAACCATTTCCTGTTTACTGCTCACCTGCTGCTCTGCCAGTGGGAGCTGGGCTGGGTTGTTAGTGCTGGAGGAGGAAGCACTCCATGTCCTTTGGGGATCTCTTGGGTTTGAACTCACTCAGGCTCTTGCCTGCTCCCTGTGGAGACCGGGACGGGAGGATCACAGCCTCCCAGTTGGTCCCAAGTGTGACGTTTGTCCTATTTCCAGGTAATGTGCTGGGAGCTGTATGAGCCTGAGGGCAGACGTGCTTTCAGGACAGGGATTTCTCTGTAGTGAGGCTGATTTTTCCATGGTTCAACCTTTGGGGTCAGTGCTGTGTTTAATTAATGAATGTATTTGTCACTGCTGGATGGCTAAGGCGAAGGTGTATCGCTTGTGCTTCCCCCTGAGCATCCTCCCCTGTCCTGTCTCCTGCCAGCAGCTCCCAGACCAAGTGCAGTTTTGAGGCCCCAGCTTGGGCATGTGGTGCTACAGCTGTGCTGCCAGCCCAGCCTGGCAGGGTGCTTTGGTGCCTCTCAGGGCGTTGAGTTGATGTCCTACCTTGAATTGCCACAGGAAAGGAAAATCCTGTTCCCTCCAGCTTCAAGAATCACAGAATCACAGATTGTTAGGGTTGGAAAAGACCTCTGAGGTCGAGTTCAACCTGTAACCCAGCACCACTGAACTGTCCCCAAGTGCCACACATCTTCAAGTCCCTCCACTGTCCTCTGCCACCTATCTTAGTGCTTGACCACCCTTTCAGTGAAGAGATTTTCCCTAATCTCCAGTCTAAACCTCCTGTGGCACAACCTGAGGCCGTTCCCTCTCCTCCTGTCCCTGTTCCCTGTTCCCAGAGCCCGACCCCCCTGGCTGTCCCCTCCTGTCAGGAGCTGTGCAGAGCCACAAGGGCCCCCCTGAGCTCCTTTTCTCCAGGCTGAGTCCCCCCAGGGGGTAAAAGCTGTTAAAAATGAGGTGCTTACCTCTCTGCTGAGCTGGGTGTCAGAATTATTGAGCCTTTGGTTAGAGCAGAGGCCGGGTGTCAGCTCCCAGTGTCTTGGGACAGGCCAAGCTGTGGTTCAGTGGAGAGGAGCCAGTGCTTGCAGTGTTCAGGTTGCTCTGGGAGAGCCAGGCAGGAAGAGGAAGGACGAGGAGAAGGGGCAGGGGGCTGTAATCCCCCCATGGTGCTGGGATGGGGCAGGGCCTGGCCTGGCTCTGTGAACACTTCTGGTTTCCATTCCAGGGATGGCCAGGAGGTCGCAGTGGTGTATTACAGAGAGGGCTACGTGCCCCAGGTCTATGACCAGCAGGTGAGTACCCACCTCCCTGCCTCAGAAACCACCTGGGAGCACTGCTGGGAGCTCAAAATAATCCAGGGGCACGTGCCCTTTGGGGTGGGGTCAGTCCTGCCCCGTGTGGCTGAGAGCATTGGGAAGCTGTGACTCCAGAGGGCAGCTGGGTGACCCTGCAGTAAGAAAAATGGGTGGCTTGTTTTCTCCAGGGGGTGATCCCTTAGTGCAGCACTGAATTGCTTCTCTACAATAGGGTTTAACACAGGTTAACCTGCCTAAAGGTTTCAGAGTTGGTGTACAGATGACTGTGTGCTCTCTTAGCACGATCTGGCTGCAGGCAGTAATAGCACAGAGCAGATCTCGCTGGTGTCTCGAGGTGGCAGCACTGCACAGGCTGGGGAAGGAGCACACACTGCGTTAATTCAACTGTGCTGCTCCCAGAGGTGGCGGGAAATTCATGTCTGCTCTTCCCTGCAGTGCTACTCCCACCCCCCCCGTCCCTGCCAGCAGGCAGGGAGGAGACAAACCATATGTCGCTATCTGCACAGAAAAGAGCAGAGCAAACCTTTTGTGTGTGTGTGTGTGTGTGTGTTTTTTTTATCCCTCACGGGGTGGTTGCTCCTTCCCCGCCTCAGAACTGGGCGGCGCGGCTGCTGCTGGAGCGGTCCCGGGCAGTGAAGTGCCCCGACATTGCCACGCAGCTGGCGGGCACCAAGAAGGTGCAGCAGGAGCTCAGCAGGCCCGGGACGCTGGAGAAGCTGCTGCCCGGCCGGCCCGAGGCCGTGGCTCGCATCAGAGCCACCTTTGCAGGGCTCTACTCCCTGGATGAGGTGAGTGGGAGCGGGGCTGCGGCAGGGATGGACGGGCACACCTGTGCTGGGGACAAGAGAGGCTTTGTTGTGGTCCCTGGGGGATTTGTTGATGCCTCTGCTCAGAGGGATCTGCTGAGGAGCTCCTGCTGCTCCCTGATGCTTTGCTGTTTGCAGAATCATTTAGGTTGGAAAAGCCCCCCAAGATCATTGAGTATCAATTAGACCGTGGCACTGAGTGCCATTCCTTAAACACCTCCAGGGGTGGTGACTCCATCCAGCTCATTCCAGTGTGAAACCACCCTGTCCATGAAGAAATTGTTCCTGATGTCCACCTGTTTCCATCCTTTCCTGCCAGGGTGAGGAGGGCGACAGAATAGCTGCCACAGCCATCGCTGACCCCGACCGCTTTGTGCTGAAACCTCAGCGAGAAGGTGGAGGTATGAGCTGGGCTGTGGAGCTGTGAGCTGGGCTGTGGAGCTGTGAGCTGGGCTGTGGAGCTGTGAGCTGGGCTGTGGAGCCGTGAGCTGGGCTGTGGAGGTGTGAGCTGGGCTGTGGAGCTGTGAGCTGGGCTGTGGAGCCGTGAGCTGGGCTGGGCCCCTGGGGGTTTCCATTGTGGTTGGTGCTGTATTTGGGACAGGCTTTGTGCCAGCTCCTGGTCCTGTGGGATAAAAGGGGGGCTTGTGGCTACTCCCAGCCATGGGGACTAGTCCTGCCACTCAGGCAGTGCTGCTCCTGGAGGAGCTCCCAAAGCCCTGGTGTTGGGTGTGGAGAGCCCAGGCAGCACCTGGGGAGACAAAGGGTGGGCTGTATCAGCTGCCATGGCCACATAGCTGGGACCAGGGGCTTCTGCTGTCCTGGAAGGCTTGATGTGCTGGTTTTGTTTGCCAGGGAACAACCTCTATGGTGAAGAGCTCAGGAAGGTTCTGGAGAAGATCAAAGACAGCCCTGAGAGGACCTCCTACATCTTGATGGATAAGATCAAGCCCCAGCCAGCACTGAATTACCTGCTGAGGGCTCACAGTCCCCTCCAAATGTCTGAGTGCATCTCCGAGCTCGGGATCTTTGGTGTCTATGTCAGGTGAGGAATGTGGGTTTGTTCCAAGGCAGTTTCCTGCTCCTGATGTGGAGCAGGAGCACTTTGCCCTTTGTTCTGCCCAAGCACAACCACAGGATAGATGTCTGGGGACGTGCAGGTGCAGGGGACAGATGTGACCATCCAGTCTGTGCCCCTGGCAGCAGCTCTGAGACCTGTGCACACGCTGAGCTGCTGCTCTGAACCTGCTGCCAAACGAGCTCTTGGAAAACCACAGGGTTTGTGCTGGCAGTTACTGGTGTAATGGGATCTTGGGAGCACTTCTTGGGTTCTGCATGCAGCCACCTGTGGCTTTTCTGAAGCCCTGGTGATCTCTGAAATACCTGAAGGCCTGATGCCTGTTCAACCCTAACAGGAGCTGCTTTTGTTTAAACCCTCATAGGCCCAGCATTTCCACAGGGCATTAATGAAATTCCTCGTCACAGTTTTGGGAACAAAGGTGCTCTGGCAGCGTTCAGCCTCTGGCACTGCCCATTTGCAGTTTCCTGGGGGCAGCCACCACTGCAGCCACTGCAGCCACCACTGCAGGGCCAGGGCAGTGTGTGCTGCCAGGGCAGTGCATCCTGCTGCCCCAGAGGAATGCCACGAGCTCTGTGCCCTGCAGGGGCTCAGTTTCCCTCTCCTCTGCAGGCAGGGCCAGGAGCTGGTGCTGAACCAGGCCGCCGGTCACCTGCTGCGCACCAAGGCCGTGGAGCACGCGGACGGCGGCGTGGCGGCCGGGGTGGCCGTGCTGGACACGCCCTTCCTGGTGTGAGGAGCCCCAGCCCCTCCCTCTCTCTGCTGCCTGAAGAGCTGATCTGCCCCAGGGATCTCTCCTTAGGGTGCTTGCCAAGGTCTGGAGGCTGGGAGGGACTGGGGGATGCAACTGCTCCAACAGTCCTGGGTGCCAGCCCAGCCTCTGAGGGTTCCCTTGCTCTGCCTGCTCAGGGGGCCCTGCCCTGGGCACAGCCCAGCTGTGACTCCCAGGACTGCAGGGTTCTGGATGTGCCCTTTGGGCCTGGCCTGGGGGCAGGGGGACGTAGAGCAAAGGGTCAGTGTGCCACAACGGGCCTTTGTGCTGCTGCCACTTGGGAGCTCCTTGATGCTGCCTGATTTCTGGAGACATGCACAGCCTAAGGAATGAGAGGAGAAAGGTGGATGGGCAAGTACCAGCCTTTATCTTCATCCAGTGCCTCAGTGTTCTCCAGCTTAGGGGAGAGCCCAGCTCCACTCACCATGGCCCCTCCAGCTCTCCTTCCATGCTGCTGCTGTCCTGATTTCTGTTTTCCCCTGTGCCTGAGGATCCTCAGGGTTCCTGCACCAGGCACAGCTGCCCTGGGTCATTTTCCCAAGGGCCTCTTGCTTGCTTTTGCTTTGCCCAACTCCTGTTTTATAGGACTGGGTGCTCATCCCAAAGAGTGCCTCTGTGCTACACAGGGCAGGCAGCAGTGCAGGGTGCAGGGCAGGCTCCTGCTGCCTCCTGCAGCCCTGTCCAACAGCTCTCCACAGGCTGGTGTAAGAGTCCCTCAGGGATGGAGGCAGCTCCCCAGGCAGCAGTGAATTGGAGCCTTGTGTTGATAAATCCCAAATCACCCTGGGTTTGTGCCACCGCCTCCCACTGCAAATCAAACACTGAGCATCTTCCTGTGAGGGAGCCCCAGCCTTGGGAATGGTCCTGCTGAGACTGGGAGCTCTGTGGTGAGGAAGCAAAGGAATTGCAGGGGAGGCTGGGCAGCACAGCCCCAGCTCCAAACACCTTACTCTGGGACCAGCACCAGCATGTGGAGAGATGTGGCTCTCCCCAGGTTTTATGGATCAGTGGGAACAGCACAGCAGCGGAGGAGTGGGGGCTCTCCTGCTCAAGATCTCCTGCCTCTTCCTCCAGCCCCTTTCCCTCCTCAGCCCTAAAAGCTGCACCTTTCTGGCAGTGAAGAGCCCAGGCAGCCTCAGCCCAGCCCTGTCAGTTACACAGAACCAGCACGGAGGCAGAATTGCTGCAGAATGCATGTGCTGAGTGGCAGAAGCAGCACAAAAGCAGAATTGCTGCAGAATGGATGTGCTGAGTGACAGAAGCAGCACAAAGGCAGAATTCCTGCAGAATGGATGTGCTGAGTGACAGCCCTGCTGGCTCTTTGCTGCTGCAGCATCAATCACCAGTTGGTCACTTGGGAAACTGCTCCATTCTTCAGGTGTGACTGCAACTGGGATTCCTGGGTGTTTTGTTGGGGGATTGATTACCCCAAGCCAGAGATTAAAAGGAATGTGCAATCTGACTGCTGTTTGTGCCAGGTTTGTCCATGCATGGCTGTGCCCAGGGTGGAGGTGGTGACAGCCCTGAGCCTCCTCACCCAGTCCCTGGTCCTGCATGAGGGGGTTGGTGGGTGTCACACTGTCCTGTGCTTTCCACAACCCTTGGAGCAGCACTGGCTGGAGAATGGGGAGAAAATGAGGCACAGGCTGCAGCCCTGGAGCCAGCACTGCCAGCCACAGTGAATCCCAGTCCATGGAAAAACACCATGCTGGCAGGAACATGCCCCATCCCAAAAACCAATCCTGGTTTCTGGCACACCACTCCAACTGCACTGAGTACCCTGGACTCAACAGCACACAAGCACCTACCACCCACACACACTCCAAGTCTGTTTCCATTTTGTTCTCTTGAATTTTATTCCATTTTGCATTAAATTCTTACTGTTTTCCAGCCAAAATTACATAGCTGACAAAGAGTAACAGGAGGAAGGATGATGTAGGAATCCTTGTCACCAAGGTGGCACAGTCCAGTGGTACAGAGCTGTGGGGGCACATGGGACACAGGCAGGCACCGAGGTTACAGGTGACACAGGTGCTGTGCCAGTGAGAGCAGCAGGTAACAAGTGAGATTTGGGACTTGGCCAACAGCCCAGCAGAGCACCCCAACACCTGCCCTGAGCACCCCAACCCAGAGGAGCTGCTCCTCCTTCCCAGCCCCAAGTCAGCTCAGATTGCAGGTATTCCCTGTCCTCTGGCACTCCCCTAAACAGCTGTTGCAGCAAGTTTTAAAGCCCATTTCTCCTTTGGTTTAAGTGCAAAATCAAACAGTTCACATGCAGGTTTCATAGAGACATTGCAAAGGAGGTATCAGCCCCAGCTCAGCCCTGGCTGGAGTTAAATGTTCTTCACTGGAGGAAGGATGGCTTTGGCAGGACCCTGGTGGTGGTCAGGCTCTTGGGGAAGGAGTTTGGGGGCCTTTAGCTCTCATCATCCTTAAGCCATGTCAGATTTAAGCAAACACTGACTTTAAACATCTCCCACCATTTTTTTTTTCCTGATGAGGAAATGTGTAGGACTCCCACAGCCCTGCCTGCCTTGCTTTCTCTGCTGTAGCAGTTGTCGTGGTGCCTTGGGAGAGGTGCCTGTGCCTGGCTCCATTTCCCCTCCATCCTTTGGTGCAACAGCTCCCAACCCTCCCCCAGGACACAAAAGGAGCATCCAGCTGCTCCAGCTCTGCTCCATCTGGAAGCTGGTGGCAGCAGGGCTGGAGGAACTGGGGCTCCATGTCACACCAAGGCTTTTCCCTTCCTGGCTCCCTGCAGTGTCCATGGCCAGTGAAGGACCCTGGACTGGGGACAGTGGCACAGTACAGTGAGGAAGCAGCAGATCTTGGTATCAGATTGCCCCAAAAAACCTGCCTAGAGCCCAGAGCTCCCTGCAGCCCTGCCCCACTCCCCCAGAGGCTCTGGGAAGCTGTGCTAGCAGCAGGACAGTGGATGCAGGATGAGCACAGCTGTGCAGTGGGGCTGCAGCAGTGCTCCTGCAGCTTGCAGCACTCCAAGGACAAAAGGAAGCCCAGTGCACTGTGGGCAGTGGCAGATGCACCTCCCAGGCCTGCCTGCACTTGGTAACTCCAGCATCACTTCCCCTCCAACCCCCAAAGCTCCTTCCCACTGTGCACAAGGTGCCAGGGCCCCTCCAGGACATAAAGTAAATTAACACCCTCTCCCCCACCCCCCCAATTAAATTAAAATCAAGAACGAGGTGCTGAAAAGGAGGAGGAAGAGTCCCTCTGTGCAGCAGGCTGACCCTCAGGTGTGTGACATCCCTCTGGAACATGACAGACACCTCATCCAGGGCATGGACACGGCCTCTCCAGAGCCAGACTCTCCTCATTCCTACCATTGGTACATTCAATTCAACAGGTGAAGGTTTCCTTCCCGGGCAGGCAGTGGCTGTTGGAGGGTCCTGCTCATCAGGTGCCACTGCCACCGTTCTGCTCAGCAGGGACAGGTCCTGCTGCTACTGCTTAGTTTCACATCTGCTGTTGAAAAGGTGTTGGATGATGCCCGGGTCTGCCAAGGTGGAGATGTCCCCCAGATCTTGGTCATTTTTGGCAATTTTCCTTAATATCCGTCTGGTGATCTTTCCTGTAATGACAGCCAAGAAAGGGAAGCAGGAGTCAGAATTCCAGAATGGTCTGGGTTGGAAGGGACCTTAAAGATCATCTCTTTCCAACCCCCTGCCATGGCAGGGGCACCTTCCACTATCCCAGGATGCTCCAAGCCCTGTCCAGCCTGGCCTTGGGCACTGCCAGGGATCCAGGGGCAGCCACAGCTGCTCTGGGCACCCTGTGCCAGGGCTTCTGCACCCTCACAAGGGAAGAATTCCTTCATTATGCCTATTTAATCTACACCTGCCCTCCACCAGTAAAACCATCACCCCTTGTCCTTCATTATCTCTGCATATAAAACGTTCCTCTCCCCAGAAGTCAGGATCTCTTCAGCAGAAGTGGAAGTACCAGACCTGCACATCCTGCCTGCCCTGAGCTTGCACCTCCCCTAATCTGAGCAGCCCTGGACAAGCAGTGCAGGGCTGATCCAGTTCCACTGGCAGGAACTGTCCAGTCCTCCCCAGCACCACCCCTGGAACTCACCTGAGCGGGTTTTGGGCAGGCTGGGGGCATACTGGATGTAATCAGGTGTTGCTATGGGCCCAATTTTTTCTCTGACTGCAAAAAAAGAGATATTTTCATTGTAGGGATAAGGAGAAGCCTCACATCCTTTCCTGTCAGAATAGAAGGTTCAGAGCCTGAGCCCAGCTCCTGGGACACCTGGCAGGGCAGTGCCTGAGGCTGCTGCACCTGAGCCTCCACACGGTGGGAGGGGACAGCAGGACCTGCAATGCCAACAGGGCCATAAGCACATCTCCCCAGCAGTGAGAGCACTCATTTTTTCATTCCCTCCATCTTTCAGAGACCTCCCTAATGGCTACAACCAACACCATGACCATTTTGATAGAGCAAAGATTGATTCACTCTTGGGTTCCTCCAGAGAAGAAGCTGCCATGGGTCTGTTTCATGTATTCAGTTTGCAGTGAAACAGCTCCTTGGCAGCAGAGCACAAACACGCAGAGCACCACCCTAAAGAAACCCCATGATCCTCCCAGGATGTCCCAGTCTGCCAGGGAGCCCTGCTGCAAACAAAAGCCCAGTCTCTCACAGGACTGTCAGCTCCCACGAGGCAAAGATGGCATCACATGAGCAGCCAAAGGCCAGGAGAACTAATTTTAGTCTTTGTCAGGAGCGCTGTGTAATCAAGAGGCACCTTGTGGCAGTTGTCCACGCTGCATTCCCCAGACCACAGGCAAGCACCCAAGCCCTTAACCCCTCCATCACCCACCCTCCCCTTGCCTGCTCCCCAGTATCTGCCTGTTGCTACCTTGTTTTTTGAGCTCATCTGTGAGGTTCTTGGTGAACTCGTGGCCCTCTCTCAGGGTCACAAAGCAGTAGAGGCACTCGCCCTTCAGGGGGTGGGGGTGGCTGACCACGGCAGCCTCGGCCACCGCCCCGTGCTCCACCAGGGCCGACTCCACCTCCGCCGTGCTCAGCAAGTGACCTGGAAACAACGGGGAGGCAAAGCTCTACAGACCTGCAGGAGGAGGCCTGAGGCTGTAAAAAGGCTCCAAACTACAGATCTGAGAGCGTCAGTTTGATGTGCTTGGGAAAGGACAGCAGCTGGAGGGTGAAACTCATTTCCGCAGTGCTCTGGAAGCTGCCAGGTGTCACTCACCTGGAGAAGCCACCTCCCCTGGCTGTTCCCCCTCCCACCTTTAGGCTTCTTTCTGGAACAGATCAGGAATAGTTCACAGTGATGCCCTTCCAAAGCACAGGCTGAAGGAGGAGCTGGATTTGGCAAGAGGAGATTGGATCTGCAGGGTCCAGGCTCTAGCCCAGTGCCGTAGGGAGGGGCAGTGACACTCCAACTCTTGGGGCAGGGGCACAACTCAGTCCTGCACACCTCTGCTCCTCTACCTGTGCTCTGACATTCCACCCTGACACTGCTGTCACAGAAAGCCACAGGAAGGTGGTCAAGTCCCAGAATGATCAGTTGGTGGAGAATCAGGCACTGCTGGTCAGGTTAAAGGATGTAGTTTGATCCAGGGACGAGTAAAGCAGCACCTCAGAGCCAGCAGGACATACCTGGAGGATACAGGCTCCAGGAAATGAGGGAGGGAAGTATTAAATAGAATATATGGAAAATTATGGGCTGAGAAGGAGCTGAATCTCAAAGACTCACTCAAGAGAGAGAACCTTCAGAGCTCTGAGCAGCCTGATGCAGCTTTGAGGTGAGCCCAACACGGCACAGCAGGTTGGATTAGCAACCCCATGGTCCTGCCCAAACTCTGTGATTCCCTGTGGCCCTAAATCCTTCAGCAGAGGTACCCTGGCTGGTTAGAGAAGGTTCCTTCCCTCCAAGGCTTTGTCTCCAGGGAAAATGGTGCAGAAAGTCACCAAGTCACAGGTTTGTGTGTCCCTGAAATAACCCTGGCCCAGCCACAGATCCACTTTGAGGACAGGCTGCTGGGCAGAATCACAGATGTAGAACCATCCCCATAAAGATTTTGAAATGGATACAGGAGTGTCACAAAGCAAGGTGCGAGGAAGCACATTAGTCCCCACTGAAGACAGAACTTTTTCTTACCAGAAACATTCAACATGTCATCAATTCTCCCTGTGATCCAGTAATAACCATCTTTATCTCTTCTGCAACCTAAAAATAGCCAGAAATGAGTGTGAGGCAGCAGTGCCAGCCTCCAGAGTCACTGATAAGAGGTTCTGAGGGCAGGACAGGGCCAGATTTCCAGTGCTGTCCCCTGTGCCCACAGCAGCTTGGACCCCCTTACCATCGCCTGTCACGTAGTACCCAGGGAACTTCTTGAAGTAAATGGTTTCAAACTGCTGGTGCTTTCCGTAGAGCGTGCGCATGATCCCTGGCCAGGGCTGCTTGAACACCTGGGGGCAGAAACACAGAGCTGGGCACTGAGAGCCAAAGCAGTAACCCAGGTTTGCACAAGTGAGAGAGATGTCAGCCATGAGTAGCACTCAGACACTTGCTGCTAGCACTGATCCACTGGGAAAGTCTCACCAGCTGTGGCCAGGGGGAAGGAGCTTGGCTGAGCAGTTGCTCCCATGCTCCTGCCTTGCCCACACGTGCATTTAGTGATCAGCTGTGGAAGCTCCCACAAAGTTAGGGCCTTGGAGGGAGTTCCCAACACCCAAGGGGTTCCTTGTGTGGACCAGAGTTTTTTAAGGTTAGAAAAGACCTTTAAGATCATGAAGTCTGTCACCTAGACCATGTCCTTAAGTGCCACCTCCGCACATTTTTGAACATTTCCAGGGATGGTGACTCTAGCCCTGCCCTGGGCCAGAAGATGTGGGTATTCTACCAGGGATGTCCCAAAGCCCACAGGGAAGGGACAAAGGGAGGATGGGGAAGATCAGCCCTTCCTTACCAGGTAACCTTCTGCTTCTCCTTCCAGCTCTTCCCCAGACTCGCTCAGGATGGCAGGGACCACACCAAAGAAGGGGAATGTCTGTCACAAGGACCAGGGAGAAAGGAGAGATGGAGGTGAATTCCTGCATTAGGCCCCCATTAACCAGAGGGAGTGGGAGACAGGGCAAGGGCAGCTTTGGAGAGCTGTGGTACATGGCACCCATGAGTGTGGCTGCACGGGGCCTGGGGTTTTGGGTGGTGGTCACCTCCCCACGTGCACCACTGTCCCCCCAGCCCCTGGCAGGCTGCAACCACCCAGCCATGGCACAGGCAGGGCCCTGCTGAGGCTCCTGGGGAGGAGAACACAAGTACTCACAGCAGAGCCTGGCTTCATGGGGGTGGCAGCAGGAAGGGGTGTCAGCATGTGGCCTCCCTGCAAAGAGAGGCAAAAACCTGTGAGTTTGGAACATGCCAGCCCATCCCACAGCTGTGCCATCAGCTCTGAAACAGCACATCCCAGTCAGGGCTGCCCAGGGAAGGATACAGCAGTGGATGGGGAATCTGGGCACAAAGCTTTGGAGCTGCTGGGGGAGAGAAAGAGGGGCAGGAGAGCAGTGTCCAGAGGAGAGTTTGGAAGAGACCCTTTGGAGAGGAAGGTTTTCCCTTGGAGTCTGTTGGGAGTTCCAGGATAGGAAGAGAAGGGGCACATCAGAGTTTCCTGGGCAGGCCAAGGTAGTCCCCACAGACCCCAAATCCCACTGTGGGAACAAAGAGGCCCTGCAGGGAGCACAGGGGACAGAAAGGTGGCAGGGCCACCCAGCAAGGACTCACCGTCTCGGTCTGCCAGAAGGTGTCCACAATGGGACACCTCTCCTCTCCCACCACACGGTAGTACCACAGCCAGGCCTCGGGGTTGATGGGCTCACCCACGGTCCCCAGCACCTTCAGGGACTTCCTGCTGTGCCTGCAGAGAGGAGGGGGCTGGCAGGGGCTCGGCAGGCTATGGAGCAGTGAGCCTGCTGCACAGCAGAGCCTGCACAAACCCCCGGGCTACCCAAAATGGACCTCCCAGGTACAGCTCACAGCTTTCTCAACACTCTTCTACAGAGGAAGAGAGGAGCCCTGGGTGATTTTGGCACCTCCCACTCAACCCTGCTGTGCACAGCCAGTGCTCTCCTGCCACTGGGAGTGGCACTCACTTTTTGACAGGCTCCTCGCCGTACTTCATCAGCAGCCGGATGGCCGTGGGTGCTGTGTAGAACTTGGTCACCTTGTATTTGTCAATGATGCTCCACATCCTGCCAACATCTGGGTAGGTGGGGACACCTTCAAACTGAGCAGGAGACAGAGCAGTGACACAGCTGCTCCTCACTGCTCCTCACCTGCAGCACCTGCCCAGGCAGGAGGAGCCAAACAGCAGCTGGACCCAGCATGTCCTTAGAGGGCACCACACAGTGAAACCAGCCCAGGCCAAGGACCCCCTCACTGGGCAGATGCCATCCCCACTCATCCTAGCAGATGTCCCTGACACCCCCTTGCAGCACAGGCACTCGGGTGGCCACCACAGTGACACAGTCCCACCAGCCCAAATGATCCTGTCCACGTGGCAAAGGGCAAGAGGTCCAAACACTGGGACAGAATCACAACCCAAAGTACCAAGAACTCCTTAAGGGCCTCCCCCAACATAACAGAGATTTTCCTGCTTGCATTTCCCTGGGGATTCCTGGGCACAGGTCTCTGACTCCCTGATCTGTTACACTGCCAAGAGAGATATAGGCACAGGAGTTAAACAACGAGTTGTCAAATCAGCATCAGCAGGGAAAACCTCACTCCCTGATCGAGTTTTTCCATTAAGTCAGAGCAGCCCTGGCTCTATTGGTACACAAGGCTTGTACTTTTATGGGAAAGAAACAGGGGAGCATCTGAAAAAATTAACCAGCCAAAAGCTACACACAAACTTCTCCCCCGAGCAGTCACCGTGCCCACCCTGGAGAGCACCACCCTTCCTCACAGAGCCCTGCACACCATCCCAGAGCAAAGCAGGGATGCAGCTCAGCACCACCATCTCCTTTTCCTGCAGTGAAAGCAGCCACAGGCACACAGCACAGCACTCACCAGCACGCTGGTGGCCCCGTTTGCCAGGGGGCCGTAGGTGAGGTAGGAATGGCCCGTTATCCACCCGATGTCGGCCGTGCACCAGTACACGTCCTCAGCTTGGTAATCAAACACGTATTTAAAGGAGGTGGCAGCAAAAATCATGTACCCACCCACGGTGTGCAGCACACCCTGCGAGGAGAAGGCACAGGAATGTCAGGGTGAGCTCCCACCATCACCCTCACCCTGCCAGGCCCAGCTGAGCATCACTGAGCTCCAACAGCAGCTGAGCAGGAACGACCAGCACGGCCCCTTTCTAAGACCTCTGTGGCTCCTCTTCCTGCTGGGGCCTCCCAACTCCCCCCTCACCAGCTCCCCCAGCTGAGGGGCTCCTGTGGCTCAGTGTGTCCTGTGCAGGGAGCTGGGAGCACACCTTGGGTTTTCCAGTGGAGCCGCTCGTGTAGAGGATGAAGAGCTCGTCCTCGGCGTCGCACCACTGGGGCTCACACTCCGTGCTGGCCCCGTGCACCAGCTCGTGCCACCACATGTCCATGGCTGGGTCCCAGGGGGTCTGAGGAAAGCACAAGATTGGAAACAGGCTTGTCCAAAAACCAGAGAGGGGGGATGAGGAGCACAGCCCAAACCTTGCCCCCTCACGGGCCATCGAGGGGGATGTTCACAGCACAGCCTGCTGCTAACCATGCACCAGAGCTGCAGCTCCCATTCCCAAAGCTCCTTTGCACAGCCCACAGCCACAAGGAAAACCTTTAAACATGGTCTGGCTGCACGACCTGAAGCAGAGTGTCCAGACCACAGGTAACAGTGATGAATTCCTGTGGGCAGCAGCCAGGAGAGGCTGGCAGCAGCTGCTCTGGGCTGTTCCCACCATCAGGCTCCTCCTGCCCTGTGGGGCTGCCCCGAGCTGCAGTCCCACAGCAAAGCAGCAAGCACAGCCACACGTCCCACAGCCACCTGTCCCACACCTCTTGTGGGGACCCTGATGGCAGCACAGCCCGAGACAAACAGCAGCATGATGGGCTCACACTGCTTGGCCCTGCAGGCCCCCTCCAAAAATGTGTTCTCTGGGTTTTTAGGCAATCACTACGACATTTTCAGAGAGGCACACCACTGCAAAGCCATCCAGCACTGGCTGACTGAAGATGCCAGAACTGTGACAGAGCCACCAAGGCTGTGGCTGATGGGCAGAGGTCACCCTTAGGTTGTTCTGGCTGTCCACCTCTCCAGGGTGATGGCACAGTTCAGGACAAGACTTAACCCCTGACCTTCTCAATTTTGCTCAGAGAAGCTTGGGGGAAGCTGGGCAGGGAACAACCCCAACCTCAGCTCAGTCCTCCACTTCCCACATCTCTGTGAGGGCAGGCACCTGACCCAGAGCCCTGCACATTTCCTCCTCACAAAGCCTGACTCCCCACAGCTCTCTCAGCTGGGGTGCAGAGAGCAGCCACATGGTGACTCTGCAGCCCTGAAGACGTTCATGAGACATCTGGAGGCACCAGGACCCCACAGCCCAGCACACAGCTCCTGCACATGTGCTGCAAGGGACACCAGCTACTTGACAGTTTGGCACAACTGAGCCCACTTGGAAACCTTTCATGGACCCCCAGGGCTCCTGGTTTTATCTGGCAAAGCAGGTTCCACAATTCTGCTCCTCCAACAAGCTCCTAGCAAGGCACCAGGTAAACAAACCCAAGGCTATCCAGCCATTTTCTCTTGCATCCCTCCCTGCAGGATCCCTGATTGAGCACCCAGCCTCCAGCACCCCAGGGAGGAGGTCAGACCCATGGCACTGTGTGTCTCTGCCTGCCTGCTCGGGGGCTCCAGAGGCCACAGCTCCTTGGATGAGGCAGGCAGAGCCCACATGCTGGGTCTGGAGATCCAGGATTGCTGCCTGTGGCCAGGAAGCTGCAGGTGACCCCTGCCAGCCTCCCCACAAAGGGAAGTGCATTGTGTGAGAGCTGCTTTTGAAAGCAGACAGCCAAAGCCTGAGCTGGCTGCTGACACTGCATCCCATGGCTGTGCACTGCCCCGGCAGCAGGCTGGCTGTGCCCTGTGCCCAGGCCTGGCACTGCTGGCACTGCATTCACCCCACGCCCTGGGCAGCTCTGCCAAGCTGGCTGGGCTCTGTCACTGCCATGCAGCTGCTGGCACCACGGTTAGGAGGGCACGTGGGGCTGGGCAGCCAGAGCAGTTAAGGGAGGTGGGGGAGCTGCACGGGAAGCAGAGGGAGGTGCCAAAAACAGGAAGGCAGTGCTGTGTGTAAATACCTTGGGATGGAGTCTCTGTGAGCTTTCAGTCTTTTTTTCCTGTTAAAAATCCACAAAGAGGGTGTGAAATCTGGGAAGCAGAGGATCCATGACGGGCTTTGCAGGTAGGGAGCTTCTGGAAGCCCACGGGCCCGGATTTTGGGAAATAATCCTGCCAGGCTGGAAAATGCTCAGCCCCAGGGCCAGGCCAGGAGATGCCCTCTGAGCAGAAGCCTGCCCATTTCCAGCTGCCTCCAGGGCTGGTCCCCAAGGCCAGCCCCTGCACATGGCTGGTTGAGAACAGAGGCACAGAGCCAGCCCTCAGACCATCCAATAGCTTCACACAAACCAATGGGACAGGAAAAATGCATCCACCAGGGAAAGAATCCTCAATGAAGTGTCCAAACAAGTAGAGCAGAGAGAACCAAAGGGTAAGAGACACCCTCCAGCCTCCCCCCAGCACGTTCTGCACAAAAACCTCATCTCACCTACTGGAACCAGCACAGGACAGGCTGCCCTGCAATCACCTGCAGAGAAACCTCACACAGGAAGGCTGGTCTGCTCCAGTTTTCCTAATCCTTTGCATCTACCTTGCCCTCACAAGAGAAAGGGCAGAGCAGGCTGAGGAACATGGCCAGGCTGTCAAACAAAGAGCAACACCCCAATAAAATTAACACAGCTGAAAAAGGGAAAATAACTCAAAGGTAGAGAATCTGCTGGACTTCTTGATCCAGGGATGTGCACAGACCATTCCTCCTGAAAGCAGAGTCTAAAGCTCAAACACTCCCCAAACACAACCCATTTCTAAGCCAGCAGCAGACTGGGGATAACTCAGTGCAAATAATCACCCAACACAGAGGGGCAGCAGACAACATGGAAAGATTTGGAGCTGTGGGGCAGCTGACAGTAGCTGCCTTTGGAACAGGTAAGGGCTGGGCACAGCAGGGCTGCTCAGCAGCCTCAGGAGCTCAGCAGGCAGCACAGCTCCATGACACCTTCTCCTCCTTCCATCCCCAGCTCACCACATGCCTCTGGCCCACATCCTGTCATCTGCTCCCAGTTGCAAAGGAAAGCCCCAGCCTGGGAGCTGAGAGAGTCCCTGTGCCAGCTGCACAGATCCTGCACTGAGGATTGCTGTCTGTCATGGGGCTGCACTGAGCTCATGCCATAAGCACAAATCTCCTGGGTTTCCTCTCCTGCTGCCCCTGGCCCTGTCACAGAGATGTTCAGCACTGGTCTTTACACAAAAGGGGAGAGAGGCAAAGGTTTTGGAAGGAAAAGTCTTGTACTAGGTAGAGGAAAATGGGCATCTTGTCCCTAGTGGCTTTGGAAGATGTACTCAGGGGTCCTGTGGGCTGGAAGGAAGCACCAGGGAGAGGATCTTGGTAAGGAAAAGGAACCATTTTTCAGACCACTCACATGGCAACCTCAGCAAGGAGGGGTGAAAACAGGAACAGGAGTCAGAACAGGAGCATTCAGGCAATCACTGCAGTGGTTTTGCACTGATCAATTTGCTGGTCTCAGGCCCATGGTAATGAAACCCCCCTCTCATCCCTCCAGGAACACACCTGCACTTCCTGGCACAGCCTTTTCAGAGGAGGAGACTTGCTGCAGGTCCCGTCCACTGCTATCTCTTCCCTGCCCAGGTGCTTCACCACGATGCACTTTTTCAAAGAGGATCCCCTGTAAAAGGCAGGAGCTGTCACACTGGGCTGCTCAGGGGCTGAGCCAGCCCTTCCTGGGATCCATAGGCAGCACTGGAGGCAGGGCTGGAGCTCCTTTTGTTGAGCTGGAGCATTTGCTGCCATGCAAACTGCAGGTACACCATGAACTTCCAAGGACACCAGCCACAAGAACAGCTCGAGAGCAGGAACAGTCTGTGCACAGCTTACTGGGGATTTACCAGGTGTGATTCCTGGGGAGAAAGTGAGGGTCCCACAAGTCTCTCTCCCAGGACACTGCTGTGGAGATTCCTTACAAATCTCCGATTTGCCTGCTGTGACCAGGAACAAGCTCTCCTACCAGGAGATGTTAGTGGCTGCTCCAACCCCTAGGCATGGCTGACTGTCTCAGAGGGAGGAAAAGCTTCCAAAGGCTGATTATACATCAAGGAAAGGCATAGGTGTTTGCCCCCTCATGAGGGAAAAGACAGCCTACAAAACACTGACAGAATTATCTTATTTCCCTTCAACCCTGTTCAGGGTATCAACAGTCTCCACCAGTTAATTCCCAGCTTCGGGATCATTTCTGTCCTCACAGGTACCTATTTTTACAGACATGAAGACTTAGGTTTTCTTAAAGAGTGTGAATTTCTAACGTGCAGACTATCTGCCCTGAATTTCCATGTTTGATCTAACACACAAACCCACATTCAGTCTCACACAAGCTACACAGATGCTGTGTCTGTGAGCTTGGCAAAGTCGTTTCACCAGGATTATTTCCCTTTCTGTAACATCTGATGACTGTTGGTGTCAGACCTGCTGCAGAGTCTGCCCACCTATGCCAACTCCCATTTGTGCAGGGGCAGATTCTGGCAGTGATGCCCTCTCCTACAAGGGAATCCAAACTCACTTTTCTTTACATTTCCGGATGGCTTCGTCTGCAATCTGTTTCAAGTTGACCAGTTTGTCCCCTCGATAAAAGGCATCTGCAAAACAGTGAGGGAAACATCAGAGGGCTTCAGCCAAGGCAGCCTGGGACAGCTGGAGCAACAAGCAGTTTCAGGAGGGCAGAGCAGAGCTCATGCACTGGATGAGGGGAAGCAGCAGCTGATGGGAAAGCTTTCCTAATGCACCCTTTTAGCCTAGAGAAACAGATGCCAAAGGACACGGTAGAATTCCTTCTCTGGGAGAGGTCCCAGTTTGACCTGACAAATCTCTTGGGAATATTCTGTGAGAAATAATCCAATGCATCCAGAACATAGACTGCAGTTAAGTCAGTCCTTTTCATGCCATGGGAATTAATAAAAACACTATTTCTTGCACTTTTGGAAAAAAACAGCTGGGGAAATGCAGTGGGCTTACATGCAACTACTGCCACATTCTTGATCCTTCACTTTACAAGACTGGGAGCTGCAGCAAAATTGTCCTTAAAAAAGGGAAGGGTGGGAATTCTTACATTAGACCTGCCTCCTGACACATGTTGCAAACATCTGGCTGATTTTGAGGAGGAACATAGATGAGAAGTATTTGGAAACATGCTAGTAGCAGCTGGTGACATCAAGCTTTACAGGACACTCTGGAGGGCTGCTCGGAGGTTTCACCACATGTTTGGAGTGGGAAGAACATTGAGGCAGAGCTACAGCACTGTACCCACTTTGGGAGGCTCAGCTGAGGCACTGCCCCTCCCTGTGCCCCTTCCAGGCTTCTCAAACAAAGACCTCTCAGCCAGGCAACAGGAAGAGAGCTGCTGAGTGTTTTACCTGCCGTGATGAGCAGAGAGCAGCCGCAGTCCAGGATCCGCTCGCAAAGGGAGTCTGCAGAGAAACCTGCAAACTGCCAGAGAGCACACAGCACAGTCAGCAAGGACACAGAACCCCAGCCCAAACCCCACAGCTGCTGTGCTCTTCACCCAAGGCAAATGAGTCACCACCAGGCACTGATGGAGAGAGCTAAAGGAGCTCATTGCACAGTTAATGCAGGGAAACTTCCATCTTTCTCATGGAAGCACTCATCTTTCCAGCTCTTCTCCCAAAACCAAGAGCTTCTCCCCTCAGAACTCAGCACCAAGAGCAGCACCAAGAGCTTGTTCCTACCACAACAGAGTGCAGAGCTCCAATCCTGGCACAGGCCAGCATGGCTACGACCAGCTCCAGGATCATTGGCAAGTAGATGGAAACCCTGTCTCCTTTTTTCACCCCTATGGAGGGAAAGTGAACATGGCCCTTGTCAGTACGGATACATTACATGACAAAACAACAAAATATAGAAATAAATGAGTTATTTTAATTCCACATTTATATGCACACAATAAAGCTTCAGCTGGAGTTTGAGTTACAGCAGCTTGGGTTTTGCTTTTCAAGCACTATGGCTCTTGAGAGATTATGATAATGAACAATCCATGCTCTCATCTGCCTCCCTGAATGAAGCAGGAAAGTAACCAGAGCCCACTGCTTGCTGGAAAACCCCAGTGCATAAAGTTTTGAGCACTGATTTCTTCCTTGTACAGCTGATATGACCAGCACTGATCAGTCTTCACAGACAGAGCCAGGAATGAATCCGTGCATTGCAGAGCAAATTGATGAGAGTTACTCAACAGACTGGCAACCACACAAGCAGTGACCCCAATCTCCAAACCCTTGGCCAAATGCTTTCCAGTATCCAGTGCTGCTGCTGCCCCAGCTGTGTACCTTGGCTGCGGAGGACATTGGCAAACTGGCAGACTCTGTGCAGCAGCTCACGGTAGGTGATTTTCGTGGAATCCCCAGGTTCATTCCCTTCCCTGGAAAAGCAAAATAATCTTTGTTACTGTGCTGCAGTACAAGGTAAGAGTGACACTGAAAACTGCTCTGGCCAACAAATATGTCCTCATGTGCCCTTCTGAGCACAGAGTAACCAAACTCCAGAAATGCAGTTCTGGACTAAAGTCCACCAACAGAAGGAAAATTTAGTCCAAAGTGCCCACCCCTTGTGTAGATCACTACTGAAAGCAACTGAATGTGTGAAATGGAAATACTGACATTTTCAGAGAGGCAAGAAGAGAGGAACAGAACCAAAGCTAAGAGTGCACAGGCTCAGGAGCACTCTGTGATTTATGGCATGGCTCCCTCACTCCTGGGTGCCTGCAGATATCTCCACATGAAACACGGGCCAACATGCAGGAACATCCAGCCCCTGAATACCTGACATCTGATGGGCTGCAATGGGATGCCAAGGCCTGTCTTGTTTTCCAAGGTCATATATAAATACACCCATGTATGTTTGTTCAGTGTCATGCCTGCTCTGCCTTATTCTCCCTGTGCTCCTCTGTGAACCAACTCCAGCTCCTGCAGCCCAGCCTCTGATGGGAAGAACAGCAAAGGGCTGCACCCGGAGAAGGGACAGGAATGTCACATCCCCAGGGAAATGGCTTGCTACTGAAGTAATAAACAGCTAATTTTAATGTGACTTAACACTTCAGTCATGCAAATGAGGTGGCCACTCCCAAAATATCAGGAGATTCATAAAGAATTTGACATGACTTCAGAGTGGAGAAACAGCAACCTCCTGCACTCTGGAAGGACAGAGACACTTCTCCAGGTCTCTCCAAGGCAGCCAGCACAGAAACTCCAGTGATCCATATAGGAACAGGGGTATCACATCACTCTCAGCTGCCAGGGCTTCTGGAAAAGTGTCCCCTTAGTGTGTGCAGCCAAATGAAAAGCACCATTGGTGCTGGGGAGAGGCCAGGAAGTACCTCCGTGCCATGTGCTCCCTCAGGATTGCAGCCAGGCTCTGCCTGGCTCTGAAACAGAAACTTCACCTCTTCAACCTGTCAAACAGAGCACTCCAAAACTAAGTACAGAATTCTAGCAAAAATCAACCACTTCCCTCCCCAGAAACACAAACTGCAGGAAGGCTTCTGGGATGCAGAAATACATAAAGCTAACACCCTAATGTCCCAAGTAATTCTGTAAATCATGCCATTCTGGGCCAGCACAACAGTGAGCACATGCTCCAATGGCAGACATGTCCTGGTTCAGAAACCACAAGACCTGGGAGAACTTCACTGATACAAGCTCTGCTCCTGCCCCGTGTAGAACAGGGGTTCCAAAACTGGCACATACGCTTGGATCATCATTTGTGGATCTGCTGCTTACACACTTGCCTTATCCCTCCTGATACCCAGTTACATTCCTGGCTTCCACAATGCTCTGCAGCAATTGGGACCATGGATACCTGCACTGACACAGGACAGGGAATCTTCCCACCACTGGCTGCTGGAAGGATGATTCCCTGCTCGATATTTTATGCAAGTTTGACCCCTTCTAAGTGCAAAGAGGAGAGACACAAGAATACAAAGCTAAAACAAAGCGTGGGAATGTGAACCAGTGCCCAAGGCAGGAGGCTCAGCCTTGACATCCCAGCATTTTCCTCTCATTTTCCCATCACAGCCAGAAGCATCTCTTTGAGCTAAATGACATGTGAAACTATTAGTCAAGGTCCCTTACACCAGGACTCTCAGCTAGGAAAGGAAACCAGGAAATCAGTTTGCCTTTTCATTCTGTTACTTGAGGTCAAAGATGCAAGAGCTGATTCCAGTGCCGGGCTGAGCAGCTGTAACTGATCTGGCTCACAGGAACAGCAGCTGCTTCTGCTGTGTCTGGCTGCACACTGAGTGTCTTCTCTCATCATCCAGGTTTTCCTTTGTGCACCTACATCAAGGCTGGTGCTGTGCAAACCTGCTTGTGTCCAGACGTGCAGGATCACTGTGTGTGCAGCCCTCTCCTTGGCCACGAGCCTTGCTAGGGAATAGCTCTTAAAAGACAATTATAATGCTTCCAAATGCAAACTGAAGTATCCCAGCCTACTAATCCCTCACCTGAAGGTCACTGGGGTCTGCTGGGCACCACACCCAGCTCAACAAACAAGGCAGGGAGGAAGGATGTCCCTTTGTCACGCTCTAGCCCAGCAAAGGATCTAATTACAGCCTTCACTAAGAGAGGAACACGTTAGGAGGAAAGACTATCACAGGCTCCTGTGTGCTATTTGGGGGCTGAGCAGCCAGGAGAGGCAGCCAGGTCAGCCAAGCTGTGGGTTCTCAGGGAGCAGCCGTGCACACGGTGCCCATGAGGGACACAGACCCGCCCTGAGCCGCCCGGCACGAGGCAGCGCTCGGACATTCCTGCTCTCCTGCATGAGAGGCACAGCTCAAACACGCCAGGTCCTCCTCCTTGGCAAGATTTCAGAGGGACATTCAGGCCAAGGAATCTACCCAGGCTCGCCCTGAAGGCCAGAACTAAGGCATCTTGCATAAGGCACTGTAGGAAAAGCACAGGGCAGAGTCAAAGAGAAGTTAGAAGTTTTGTGAGGATCCTCAGGAGGCTTTCCAAGTCCTTTCCATCCATTTGCGTGACTGCAAAACACCTCCCCTAGCACCAGCAGGGCAAACCTCAGGCTTCAGATTTTAAGAAAATCTTTTGTTCAATGGGAAACAAATGATGTCCTTGTTTCTACAGGACAAGATGCCTCCTTTCAGTGCATCTCCAGCCGAGGCCTCGAGCAGTGTCACAATTGCAGCCAATTGTTTTATGTCTCCCTGCCTCTGAAAATAGTCTGGAGTGCCCACAGCTGTACTCAGTGGGTTAGAGCAGCACTCAGACTGCTCAGGCCTCTGCTCTGGCACAAAAGCCCAGGGGATGATGGATTTTTAGACAGGGCACTTAAAGGAATGCCCACTTGCATGCTATTGAGTACTTTCTGCATCAAAACTGAGCCTGTAAACTCGTGGCATCCAAATTCTGCCAACAGCACCTTCCCAATGGGGCCCACCTGACATAAGCAAGAGGTGCTAGCCCTGAGCATCTCACAAGGGCTCCCTTGTCCAAATTCAACTGAAAAAGAAACAAAACTGCAAAAATAAACCTCACTCTTCTGAAAACAGCACCGCAGAACTCACCTCCGCAGTTCTAACCCCACCAAATCCAACACTCCCCAAACACATATTTTTTTTTAAGATCTATGGTGAAAATAGTTGGCAGCAGCACTGCTGTGATTGTTCATGTGCAATCTGTGCTCTAGCAGCAAGGCTTCTTCTGAAAGGAAAATCCAATTCTCAGCTCCCCAAACATCCCAGATACATCATTAGATGAAATGCATGGTGAAGCATAGTGAGTCTGATGTTTTTTTTTTCATCTTCAACCCAAGTCCTACATTTAGCAACTGTAATCCAAAATTTTACAGTATCATCTGGCTCATGGCAGGAATGCATTTGAGATTTTTAGCACTTGAGAAGCCTGTGTTTTACATATTGCATGTTGTGTGAATGCTCAGCTGTAGAAAGGGAAATTTGGCCATATGGAATACATACAGAAGAAATTGTTCCCTGTGAGGGTGGGGAGGCCCTGACACAGGTTGCCCAGAGAAGCTGTGGCTGCCCCATCCCTGGAAATGTCCAAGACAGGGCTGGACAGGGCTTGGAGCAACATGGGATAGTGGAAGGTGTCCCTGCCCATGGCAGGGAGTAGAACTAGATGACCTCTAAGATCCCTTCCAACCCAACCAATTCTGATTCTAAGATCTCCACTGAACCACCCACTGACTCAGTAAATGCAAGTTCTTCAACTAAACACACAGATGCACAATTGGAAGCCCTCTGAGGCAGGTCTTCTCCTAGAAATTGTGATTTGTTGAAGAGGTCAGGTTTCCTGCAAAGAGGAAGGTTTTGTATCTGCCTGCAGCCAATCCTTGCCAGGGCCAGACCCCTCAAGGGCATCAAGGACCACTGCAGTGTGCAGGATGGCAGTGCCCAGCCCTGTTCAAGACAGATCTGTCAATGTATGAAAGGCAGCCCAGGCTCTGCAGAGCTCTTACCCTCCTGCTCCCTTCTGCCAGCAGCTAAAACAAGAGGCTCCCCACTTCAGAGCAGAGGCTGTGACACACACAAAACCCCATGGCACAGACCCTGCCAGTGTCCAAGCAAGGAACAATTACATGGAGAAGTCACACAGGCAGGAGAAGAAGAAAACATCAGGTGAGAGAGCCAAACCCTTGTCACCTCTGTGGCACTACCACACTTACAGGGGGCTCACAGACTGCCTGCTCAGCTGGGAGTTTGACCTTGGAGGTGCAAACCACAGAGCTGTTTCACCTGATGCTCAGGTAGTAAATCAAGATTAAGCTTGCTTGTTAGAGCCACCACACAGGTGAGCAAGTGATTTAGTGCTGTATATACACAGTAGGGATGGTGGTTTGTAGGAGCAGGCAAGCATTTCTGCAGAGCCCCATTAGCTCAAGCACTGACCCTGAGGAGCAGTCAGGGATGAGGAGCAGCAGGGTGGGAGAGGGATGCTGTGCTCAGATGCTCTCCTGGATATTTGCACCAAAGCAAGTTAAGAAGTTACTGTGCTCTGCCAAGCACCAGGGCTGACTAGAGGATTTTCCAAAGCATGGTCTGCTTCACCTAACCAAGTGAGCTGAGCCTGTCTCAGCTGTAGGGTGACAAACACAAGGGAGGGACAGGAACTCAATGGCCATGGCAACACACACTTTCCAGAGCACCCAAACAGATCAAGCAAAGCTGACCTGAAAGCAAATCACCAACACTTTTTGGTTCTTCTCTTTCACCACAGTTCTAAAGAAATGTTTGCATCACTTGTTTGAGTAACAGATGACTACAACTCCCTAGGTAAAGCTGCCCTGGCATTGGCACAGAGCAGCAGGAAGCGTGGGTTGCATCAGCGGCATTTACACTTTTCAAAGGAATTGAGGATGAAAATTGTGGTTTGTAAGGGCTACAACACCATTGAGAATGTGATGTACAGGAGAAAAGGAGGAAATGAAGCCAAGCAAGTGAAATGTTAGAAGTCTCCAAGATCTGCTGGACCATCTGCAGATCCACAGTCAGAAACACAAAATCACAGACCAAACCAAGCTAGAGACAAAGCCAAAACCAGGTTGGATGGGGCTTGGAGCAGCCTGGGATAGTGGAAGGAATTTTCCTGCTGGGGTGACAGCTCTTCACGTGCAAGGTCACCGGGGGCGGGCAGGAGGGCTCTGGGCTCCCTGATCCGTTCCACATCCAGAATTAGAGCAGCCAAAATGCCAGGCAGAGCTGGGGCAGCCAGGCAGAGCTGGGGCAGCCAGGCTCCTGCCATGTGGGGAATGTGCTCACGTGTGAGCCGCATGGGCAGCGAGAGCCCCGGGCGTGCTCGCCACCCTGGTGTCAGCTGCTCACACACCTCCTGCCACCACCTAGCCCGGCTGTTCTTAGGACAGCCCCAAAAACTGCTGCTGAAAAGGGTCTGCCTGGACATACCTTGGTTTCTCAGGAACAACAGCAACCAATTTTGAAAAAAAATAGCATTTCTCCCTATGCCGCAGCCTTGCCTATGCCATTTGAGAGAGGAACGGCACTCGAGTAAAGACAGCCTTTTAAATCTGTTTTTGAGAAAATAGATTACATTGAAACATGAAGTTTGGGGAGAGCAGCTGTGCAAGATAATCAGAAAAAGACACCCTTTCATGAGAAAAAATTCTGGTATTTGCATGGATTTTTCAATATGGAAATGCTCTTAAATGCACAAACAGATGCATCTGCAGCAGGTCTGCAAAAAACCTCCATGAGAACATTTCACAGTAACAGGGCAGACTGCCCAGCCCTGCCCATGCTTAATGTCATCACCTCCCACCACAGTAATGTACAATTCCCAAAGGAGCTCTGGGAAGACTGAGGTTTCCTGAGCAGCAGGTTTACCAGAAAGCTCAACCCCACTGTCACCACGCTCACATCCCCTTGCACCACAATATGGAAACCCAGGGAAGAAGTTGCGTAATGACAGAGCTCAGCCTGGGAGGGGCTGGTGAAAAGGTTTTCCCAATGTGTTCAGAAATATTTGGCAGTACTGAGAGAACATCACTGAGAAAACCTGGGAACAGAAGAAACCCAGGGAAGAGAAGAATCCTATCAGTTTAATACCACCACTTGCTAAATCCACACAGTTGACTCTGATAACTGCATTAAAACCATCCATCAATTTTCCCCTCCAGTGTCCACCATACATTTAGGTAGGGCCTAACAAAGATCTGCTCTCAAATCCATCTCTGAGCCAAACCATCCCAAATTAAAGTTGATCATGTATCTAGCATGAACGGGCTCCTGTTGCTGTTAAGAAACCCAAAGCAGCTGTGTCAAAGCAGGAGCCCTGTGCTCTGCAGGGCACAATGTTCTGTGCTCAGCCCCATCCCCTCCAGCCCAACTGACTCCAACACAGGCACTATGTATTTTACAGAACAGCAAAAATGGAGCTTTATTTCTACAGGGACACTGGGTCACCATTTGCTCTTTGATCAAGGAATCATGGACACGCTGCCTACAAAGCAAACACACAACACCCTGCACAGTTGTTATTGTCCCGTAGGAAAACCACATCCATCTTTCTGTCCTTCCTTCTCATTAAATACATTCCCAGCTACTCTTTGTATTTGCAGCCTTTCAGAAGCTGAACAAATACCAGAGTCATCTAAAGAAATAATATTTATCTTGTGCAGCCCAACCACTGCCATACCCTGAGCGATCCTACACCACAGAGCCCAGCTGGAAGTGGACACTGCTCCAAAACCACTCTTTATTTATCAACCTGCCAAAATTCCCTCCAGTTACCCCACTCATGCCAGGCTATGCCCTAAAATCTACTTCAAGTCCCTTTCTTTGGGCAGTGAGATGCTCTAAAGGAATGAACACTTCCCACCGCTGCTGGTTCATCAGCCAGCATGGACAAGTGGATGCAGTGCTGTGGGATTTGTACACTCTGTGCTCACACCTGAGAGCCAGAACACTCCAGGGAACAGTTTTGGAGAAGAAAGGATCAACAGCAGCCAGCAAATCCCTCTTCAAGGGAAATGTACTCTCACCCTGGCACATTTGACAAGATAAGGCATTTTACCAGTCAGACAGACCACATGTAAATACCCTGGTTATGCTTTCAGCAGCCACTCTGCGCTGATGGGCTCAGCGAGGAGAATTTGCTCTCTGGGGCTTCACCATTTCCCCTCTTGCTTGATACTGAGTAACCATCAAGTCAAGAGGAAAACAACTCTAACTCTTACTTTCTGAAGTACTTTAAAACATGAGAGAACAACCAGTGGAGAAAGACAGCAGCTTTTTGTGTATTTTATTTAGAGGAGAAGTTTCTAAAAGCGAATTTTAATTACTTTTTTGAAAACAAAATAATCACATAGTGTTGCAACAGAGGTTATGTGCAAGACTCACCCAGCACGTCACAGAGTTTGGCTGCCCTCAGCCAGCACTTATAACCCCACCAGCCAAACCCACTTGAATGCTGCAGAAGAATGTGCCAGTTTGACATGAGAGGAAACGTTTTAGATGTTTACCATCAGTGAGGTTTTCAAAGGAGCGTGGACTATTTTTACCAGTCCAGTGGGAATAGGGCTTATATTCAGTACAAAACAGCTGATTGTTTGTTTAAACAATTTACAGTTGGGCTGTTGAACAGACCCTGGATGAAGCTTCTGTAAGTAAAATAAGCTGCAGCTGGGAAATGCCCCATTTTGGGAAGTAGCATCTCTGGCTGGAACATTCTGCCAAATTTTGAAGAGCTTCTAGAAAGCCAGGCAAGGCAATCTCAGTGGAGATTCAAACAATATCCACTAAGAGCATGGTAGGGAATTAAGCTTTTAATCAGGTTCATGCATCATAAGCCTCCAGAGGTGAAGGCCAAGTGTCACCTACTGGAATGTCGTTTAGGGAACATCTCTTAGAAGATGGTCAGTGGCAGCAGGAATGGAAAACATGTTCCACTATCACTGAATAAATCATAAAATGAATGGTCTGTGTTGGAAGAGACCTTAAGACAATCTGGTTCCCTGGGCACAGACACCTTCCACTAGACCAGGTTGCAACAAGCTCCATCCAGCCTGCCTTGATCATTCCCAGGGATGGGACAGCCACAGCTCCTCTGGGCTCTCTCAGGTAGCCAGGTGTGACCAAGCAACCAGGAAGGCCCCCAGCTTCCCTGAGGGATTCCCCTGAAGAAAGGAGGTGGCATTAAATGAATTAATGGCAAACTGCCAGGGCTCACGATTTCCTACCGCACCTCATTTCGACATTTGATGTGCAGAAATGCAAACAGAGAACTGAAACCCTGCTCCAAAAGGGGGGAGGTGAGAGCTCTTGTGAAACCACTGGCCATGGACACTTCAGCCCAGGAGCTCTGGGCACAGAGAGTCCACCAGGCACAGCAAGTGCAACAACCCACCAGAAAAATGCCATCCTTCCAACCAGCACCCACTCACACCTCTTTTGGCAAAGCCTGAGCATTTTGCCCCCTACTTGGAGCAAGTCTTAGCCATGTGTAGCTGGAGTCCTTGTCCACTGCTGCTCCATTCACACCAGGGTGCCAAGGGAGAACACACAAGCCATTCACACAGCTAAAATAATCAGGTTTTCTAGTCCAATGAGCAAACTGAAGGCTCTGACCTTCCGTGTCCTGAATCCATACAGAAGTTCACCATCCTCTCTGTCCATGAACTCCATTTATCCGTTGCAAGTTTCAAATCTCCAGCCAATATTTGCAATGTTCCATCACTGCACAAGACACCACTGCCCCTCCCTAAAGCAAACAAGTATGCTTAAAACATATCCAGTTGCCTGGAGTAGCTGCCAGCAGAACAAGACAAAAGTTTGACGGATATGAGAAAATCCAGGTGCCACTGTCTGTGCACGTCCACGCCCCACACTGCCCCAGCCCCAGAACCATGCAGAAAGGCAGCACTGCACTGGGTATAAACCAATGTTTTCAGGTAGGGGTGTAAGCAGAAATCCATGAAAAGCTGTTAAAACCTTCATGCTGAATCTAGAGAGCTGTCAGGGGAATGAGGGGGATGAGGGAAAAGTACTAAATAAGAACATAAAAGCTGTCACTGGTGTCATTTACACAGCAGCATTGCACTTGTGCTTACAGCAGCTCAGCCAAGAGCCTCTTAGGCCAAACCAAAGTACCAAGTTGGGTCAGAACCATGGCAGATGCTTGGCCTCCAGGAGCAACAGCAGCAGGAGATGCTGTTTCTGCAGCACCTGAGCCTGGCCACCATCAGCAATTCTGTTTCAACACTGCCCCTGGCAGTCCTGCTGCTGACCCTGAAGAGTGTCCACTGAAAGTGAGGAAGCAAAAGGCAAGGCTAAACCAGCTCCATAAAAACACTGTTCTTCCAGGCACACTTGAATTACTTTCTGAAACAACTTTTTGTGGGAAACCTCCTGAAGGTGGTCTGAAAAGAGCCTCGTGCTCTAGCAGCTCTGCCAGCAGCTCCACCACCTCTCCCAGTGACCCTGTTCCACTGCACCCCTAGGGATACAAGTCACATTTGCTGGTTCCCAGGACCCTCTCCATTGCTCTCTCTCTGGGCAAAGGGGGACTGGCAACCTCCCAGCCCTTGGCACCGCAGCCTTTTGCAAATACCACCAGTATACCCTGGCCAGCAGCTCTGCAATTCCACATTCAAGTTCCTGCCCCTATCTGGGGCACATGCCATCTAATCCTGGGCACTTACAGACACCCCACTTGTTCATCTGGTACAATACTTCCTGGATATTCTCCTGTATTTATATGGATGGATGCTGTATCCCTGCCAGTGGCAGCTACCAAAGGTTTCTGAGCAAAAGGCTGGAAACAAACAGATCCAACAAAACTCAAATGAAAGCTGCTCCCAGGATTCAAGGCAGCTGAGCTGCTCTCCCAGGCAGGAGAGTTAAACAACCCCTGTCCTCACTGCTCTGCCAAGGAGCAACCACCCAAGTGCTCCTGGGTGCCTTCTCTCTTAGCAGATTTGACTTAACAGAGAAGAAAAATCCCACTCTGTTTCCGGGAGCAGGATTACCTGTTATTTGAGCTCAGTAAAAACTACTCCCAGAGAAAATCTTCAATAATGTGGAATGCCCTCCCATGGAGGCACAAGTCCAGGGGTGCTTCTGAGTGGGCAAAACCACAGGAGAACACAGGCACTAGGTAATCAAGTGGTCAGCAACCTTTAATACCTGTCCCTTTTCCTTCCTCACACTGCAGAGCAGAACAGCAGGAGGCTGAGAGCACTTGCCAGCTCCCTGCTCATGCCCTCCCTGCCATCCTGGGATGGAAGAGGCTCTGCAGAGCAGGAATGGGGCTTGAGATCTCCAAAACATCAAACTAATCACCCTTCCCAGCATCTCCCTGCAAACTAGCTAGCATACCTGACAGGGATGAGTCAAGTTCTGCTTTCAAGTCAGTCCTTGGAATGGAAAAACAATTTCCAGTGACTCTGAGCACACCAAGTGCCTGAGTACCACAGTGCTCAATCTGCTGACTCACAGCATCCAGGAAAGCACACCCTACCCATGCCTGAAGGAGGTAGTTTCCTCTTCTCAGATATTTATTTCATCCCTTTGGCACAACAGCTCACCAGGGAACTACCCTGGAGATTTCATTAGTAATGAACAGGATGGAGGATACAGCACATGAGTGCAACAGAAACATTTGGGACAGAAGAACCTCAAGATACAACAGGAGAAAATGGGTCTTGGCACACATGCATAGAGCCCTTGGTAACAAGTTTTAGACCACGATCCCTGTGTTTTCCAGCCCCTCAGGCCAAACTGCCAACCTCAAACCCTTGAGCAGCCATCACCATGCTGCCCTGGAGCAGCATCATCTTTGTCTCTCATCTGCAATCTACAGCAGGGAATTCAGAGCAGTTACATGAAATCAGTTAATTTAAACCCACCGTGACCTTGCTCCAAACAGCCCACAGCCAAAGTTAGAGACTCCATCCACCTATGGAGAAAAATCAGGGAGCTACACCTGAGGAGAAGCTATGAGTCCCTCCTGTCCCAGCCTGTACTTAATATATGAGTGCCCAAACACAGTGGCTGCTTGCACTATCCCACAGCAATAACCACACTGCTTGGTGACTGCTCAGAAATGGGAGAGGAAGAATTTCAAAAGAAGCCAGGAAAACACATGACTGATGTAGTAGCCTGAGCTACTACACTCTTCCCTGCAGTCCCTGTTTTAATACCATGTTTTTACTGATGCTCCCCCCACCCCCAGTCCTGCACTACCCACGCAGCTCAGTCATCCCCACAATGCAGGGATATTCCTCTTTGGAAGGATGAGAAATGCTGTCTGAAGCTCCCAGCTTTGTCACCCTCTCCCACACTGGCAGATTTCACAAAACCCACCAGAAAAGAGCTACACTTTCTATGATGGAATCTACAACTATCATTGCCCTGGAAGAAGGTACAAGATTTACAGCTTCATGAAATACTAATTCATTCAATGTAATTTATTACCTATTTTAGGTGCACATAATGTGCCCAATTTCTAGAAGCAGAGCGTTGTACTGTTCAGCAGTGCTTCCAAAATAATTAGTATCTGCCCAAACCAGCAATCTATCCCTCTGCACACACAACAGGGGGGTGACATGGATTGCTGGGGAGGCAGCTCAGAAAGGGCTGAGGGGGCCACCCCTTTTCCCATGGAGAATCCCCATCAGGAAAGGAGCTGTGCTGAGCCTGGGTCGTGCTGTGGGCATGAACCAAACCATGCACACATCTGCAAAGGTGCATCAGTAAAAAGAACCTTCCCAGTGGTGAATTTTGTTCCTCAAATAAACTGTGATTTAGGGATGTGCTCTCAGCACCAGAAGAGCATTGAAATAGGTTGTATAGCTGGAAGGATAAAGTCATCCAGGAAGTTACCTGGATGAAGAATTGAATGGTCAGTTTGACACAGGATGCTCCAAAATCCTGAAGCCAGTGGGAGCAGCAGAGCCAACTGCATCATGCAGAAGCTGGCTCCAATTAAGCCCTTGGAAAGGCTGGATGCTAACAGCCAGCACCCTCTGCCACAGCATCTGTGCATATTACAGATGTGTGACGTTGGTTTGTTATCTTTTATTTGTTTAAAACATGCTCTTATAGTTGTTTGGTTTTTTCTTGTATTAAGTTTTATTGGAAGAAACCTCAAGACTACAAGGTCCTAAATCCATGATTACATTTTAAAGTCAAATCATATAAAGAAACCCAAACCAAACAAGCCACACCTTCTAATTTTATATTTGCATGTCTTGTTTGTTCTAGACCCAGAAGAGGAACCATAGGCACTCATTACTTTGTTAAACAAAATTCCAATAAGCTTTGGCAGCCTTCACTATCTTTATTGCTCCTTTCTAGGTGTGTAATATCAAATGACAATATTAAAAAGCAGAAAATGAATACACTCTCCCACAGATGGCAAAAGCCAGGAGCACCTGGCTGGAGGGTCTCTAAAAACAAAGCTCTACCTCCTGTCCCTGTCCCACCAGGCAGCACCAGCACTGCAGCTGGGGTAACTGGTTTGAGAAACAGAGGCACAGCTTACGCACAGAACAGGCTTCATCTAAATACTTTCACACCCCAGGGTCTAATTAGGGAGTTTTGCAATAGGTGCTTTCTTTAATTCCCACATGGTTATATTTTTACCTCCACAGGCTGCCCAGGCTGAAGTTTATATGAGATTATTAACAAACACTTCAGAACTAAGGGCTGCCAAGTGACTTAGGCATGTCTACAGCAGGATGAAGGAATACTGTGCTCCTGCCCTAACTAACCACCCCTCACAAAGTTCTCAGCACTGCTCTAAGTCCCATGAATGTCCCAGGAGCTGGTCCAGTCCATTTCTCCTGCAAGGCCCACGAGAGTCACCACGGGTACCCACCTGCACAGCAACCACAATTACTGATCTCAGCCTTTGCACATCATTATGAAAGAGGTTTAGCTTTTGAGAGCAACACTTTATCAGAAGCATTTCCTGGAGCTTCTGTTCCTTTTTTTAGGCCACATCAGCAATACCAAGCAGAGAAAGAGGAATCAGAAACAGTGAAACCAGAAATATTTGTAACGTTCACAAGCAGCCCGAGATACCCCAGTGAAGCAGGCACCAGGGAAAAATCCATGTTTCCTACACACTCAGGATGGCCACAGCCCCAACAGCACCGTGAGGACAACAACCACAACAGCAAATGTCACCTATGTACAAGTTCTGCAGCATTAGGCAATCCCATGTACTGCCCTTTGTGCTGAAAACACAATTCCATGTGGCTTGGGATTAGACCCTCTGAGTGGAGCCAATCTGGGCAGCCCTGGACTGCTGGTGCTGCAGGAACCTTTAGTGCAGCTTGGCCCTAACAAACCCAGACGAGCTGCTCGCTCCTTCCCATCCATGCAAGACTGGAGACAGCCACAGCCAGCAGTTCTGAGTTTTGGAAGGACACAGGGCTTCTCAGAGACACTCAGCAATGCCTCCAAACATTATGCAACTTTTCTCTAAATTCCTCCTCTCTGAAAGCAAAGACCGTGGTCTTGTATCTTTTCAGAGCTCTCAGAGCTGAGCAGTCAACAAAAACTTAGTTTAAGTTCAGCACCTTTCCCATCTTGCAGGCTACAAACTTTCTTAGACACAATCTAGTGGCTCAGGTGTTTAAAAATAAAAAAACCCTCTTCACCTTTCAGAGGCTTTAATTTATTTTTTGACCTTTCATAAAGTATGACAAGTCTCAAGTGTTTTAGGGAGCCAGGCTCATTCCAGAGTGTTAAACAAAAAGTGTGAGAGGACAAGATGAGAGCAATTAATTATTGTTATGTTTTGAAGAAAACCACTCGCCCAGAGAGAAGTAATTTTATGAGTTGCAGTCCTCAGCCCTGCTTTCCTAAGTCCTCAGTGCCACAAGTTTGCCACAGTGTGCCTCTTCCATTGCTCCCACTGGCATTCCTAGCTGACAGCTCCACACCACAGTGCCTGGTCACCTTTGACAGAGCCACACTAGGAGAGTTTGTCCCCAAACAGGGGAAACTGTGCTAACGAGGAAGAGAGACTTTATTTTTTAGCACTGTGAACATCATGACTGACAGCCACCCACCATTTTCATATCCACCCCAAGCTTTTCTCAGCATCACAAATACCCCCACAAAGGCTGCCAGAATAACCAACAGGAAAAATGTTCACTGAGCCCAAATTAAAGCTGTGGGTGGCTGCCTCACTGTCACACAAAGATTTACATGCAGGAAAAACCCAGTCCCTCAACAAACCCCAGCACTGGCTGCCAAATGGCTTTGATTGCTGGCACACCTTCACCTGCAGGAGTTTGCAAAGGAGGTTTTCATTCAAGAGCTGCAGTCATTTTACATCAGAGTGAGATAGAGAATCTATTTAACTAGCAGGGAAGTAAACACTTTCCAGCATTTCACCTGTGCCTTATCAATATGATTATCTACTAGGCAGTATGTGTAATTCTTTCACTGCAGCAGAAGGGCTATGGATAGAAACTCTAGAAACTCTACAAAGTCAATTTTAGAGCCACAGTCAGAGCCACACTGGTATAACCGTGTTCCTTTCAGCAGTGGGTTGGCTCCCCAGTCAACTTTACACCAGGTGACTCAAGGGGACCTTCAGCTGCACAATAAATCACTTAGAGCATCAGATATTTTTATTGCAATGACAGTAAGCTTTCTCCATCTGCTCTGCTCAAGGGACTCACCATATCCCAACGAGTTGTTGCATTCCTACCATGGGGTACATTTAATTGTGCTTCTGCCCTGCCACACACAGTCACAGCCAGGTTACATGAATACAAGCTCAAGGGAAACAGCAAAGTGCACAGGAAAGCCAGGCACAGCTCTGTCTGAGGACACAGCTGTGCTGCCAGCTGAGCTAGTTCAGCAGGAGAGCATTACTTCTGGAGCCTGGACATCGCAAATGAAACCTACCAAATTTGCATCAACACGAAAATTAAGTTTTACATGGATCTTAACAAGAGTAACTACTCTGGTAAAAAAATAGATACATAGTTCAGATAGGGTTGGAAGTAACTTTTCTTCCTAAAGGTAGGGAAGCCAGTCTTTCTGAAAGCACCTCACATTCAAGTGCAAGGAGTCCACATATAAACCCAGGTATTAGGAGAACCTTTCTGCCACAGGAGCGGAAACTTGCCAGACCCACAAAACATAAACAGGAGATAATGGGGTTTATTAGCTTTTAGCTGTCGGATGTTGGCTGTTCTCATCCCGTGCCTCTATCCACATCTACCTCCTTCACCAGGGAGCTGTGGCACCTCCTCACTGCTGTCTGACAGCTCGGAGCTCCCGGCAGGTACAATTGCAGAGGCAGAGCCGGGAGTCGGGCGCTCCCCTGCTATGCCGGGCACTTCAGTGCATCCCAGGAAGGGCAGAGAAGCTTCCCGGCACAGCTCTTCCCAAGGACACTGCATGCAAACACACGCTGAACCCATCTAAGGATTAGCCCCTCTCTGGTTTTATGTTTTCCTTCACCTCGGTAGAAATTGACACTGTTTGTATACTTTCGGGTGCTATTTACACGTTCTCTCCACCACAATAAAAACAGAAACTTACCAGTAAAAAGCAACTTTGTCCCCAAGCTTCTTCTCATTGACATTTCTGTCCAGGAGGTTGTAGCAGATGTTGGTGGTCGCTCCTTTCATCCACTCGATGAAGATCTTCCCCTTGGTCACATCGAAGTTGTACTTCAGGAAGGGTCCCGTGTGCTGACGCTTCCAGTAGAACTCTTTAGCGATGTCCCCCCAAAATTCTGCAAAGGCAACGGGCACCGGAGCCCGTGAGCGGGAAGCAGGGATGAGGATAACGGGGATGAGGGTAACGGGGATGAGGGCAACCGGGATGAGGGTGGAAATGATGAGGGCAACCGGGATGAGGCAGGTAGCACTCGTGGGGACACGAGGGGCACCCCCCGAGCACCCCACACACGGGGGTTCGCGGAGGGCTCCCCGCGCTCCCCACAGCGCCGCGGGCAGCCCCCGGAGGGCCCGG
>WEIU01015636.1:43381-54803 GCA_013389925.1 Aegithalos caudatus
TGTCCCCCGTCAGTGGTGTCCCCCCCCCATCCGCAGTGCCCCCATCAGTGCTGTCCCATCAGTGCTGTCCCCATGCCCTCAGCAGTGTCCCCATCAGTGCTGTCCCCTGTCAGTGCTGTCCCCATGCCATCAGCAGTGTCCCCTGTCAGTGGTGTCCCCTGTCAGCCCATGGCCCCCAGTCCCCCATTATCATTCCTGTCCCCCCCCTTGCCAGCAGTGTCCCCATTTAACAGCGCTGCCCTGTCAGCCACCTCTCCCTCATCAGCAGGAGCTGTGTCCCCTCCGTGCCGGTCCCTGCCCCTTTGCAGGCACAGGGAGCAGCCCAGGGCACTATCCTATCCATGAGATCCTGCTTCACCAGCCCCAGCACAAGCCAGGGGCTATGGCCACACTCTATGCCTTGTCCCCCATCCAAACAATTTTCCTTTGGATCCATGACCCTCCACTTCCCCTCCACTGAGCTGTGTGTGCACAGTGAGCTGTGGCAGTTCACTGAGCACCTTCCTCCTGCAAAAAATTTGTACAGATCTTTTGAGCTACTGAGAAATGAAGCACTTTTTTTCACTTTCTTTTCACCAAGAAGGCAGTCAAATGCTGGAACAGGAGCCCAGAGTAGGAGCAGGGTCACAGTCCTTAGGCACAGACAGAATTCAACAAGATAAGCCCCTGAGTAGCCATGCCCATGGGAGCAGGAGGCTGGAGCTGGGGTCTCAGGACCAACATGGTGCCAAGTCTGGTGCCAGGGCAGGAGCTCCCTGTGGTTGTACCTCCTGCAGCAGGCCCCTTGTCATCCCAATCCTTAACATTCCCTGCATTGAGCCCAACTGCCCCAACAGCATTGCCTGCCCCTATGACATTGCCTGCCAAGAAGGTATTTCTTAGGCAGCCTGCCGAAACCCTTTTCTCCACTAGGGAATAGCACCCCTTGGATCCAAGCACTGCTCTGCCCAGGCAGCCACCTGCCCTGGGAATTTTGTGCTGGTTTGGGGCAGGGCCGAGGAGCACTCAAAAGATTAAAGTCCATAAACTTGAAGTTGGCACAGTGTCAGCAAGCAGGTACAGCCTACTCTGGTATCCTTGGTTTTTCTGTGCTTTTGTGCACTCCCTGGGAGTGTTACCCTGTTGTAGACTGGAGGAGACACAAACCTGTAGCCTGGTGAGCATTATCTGCCACTCCAAGCAATGTTCTCATCAGCAAAGAGGCCAGAAACAGTTCTAGAGACAGAAGCAGCAGCTCTGGTGTGCATTTTTCATTAAGGATGTTCCCTAGTTCAGAAGGGCACAGCTGTGCTGCCACTCCCTGCCCTGGTGTCAGTTTGCTGCCTGCCCACACTGCTTCAGGGCAAAGATTCTTCTGTGACCCCATTTAGGAGGACACAGCTGGTTTCCTCTGAGGTGAAACTCAGGAGCAGCTCAAGTGATACCTCCCTCCATGGGCTACGTCCAATGCCCAACTCCAGAGATACTCTCTACACACCTCCAACAGGAGATCAGCAGGATTTACATCACAAATCTGTCAGCCATCCTCACACTATGCTGTAGCCCATGTAACAAAGATTCCTCAGCCATGTGCTATAAAATCCCTGTCCTGGAAAGCTACAGTGTGGCCTCATATTATTCATTTCATTGTTTTTAACAACAACAAAAAATTTAAAAATCACAGGAAGATCAGTGTGCAGGGTCTCAATCTCTATCACATGGATGAAGGAGAAGTCTCCAGCACAAGTCCAATCCATCAAGATGCCCAGTTGTATCCCATTCCTTTTGGAACTTTCAGCCTGGGATCACCAGTTTCCGAGCCCAGGCTTTCTCTGTGGGTAGACCAGTAAGGATACAGCCAAATCCTGCAAGAATTTTCCCTTGACCAGCCAGCAATATCATTACCTCCAAGCTCCCTATTACAAAAGATGGTTTGGTTTTTTTAAAGAAAACGTCAGTTTGGCTCTGCAGCCTGGGCTCTCAGACAGGTGTATTTTGAAGCTCCTCAGGAGCTGTGGGAATTGCACTCCAGCACTCCCCTTGGATCAATGGTCTGGGCACAGCTCCATGAGTTTCTGGGTACACTTGGCACATCACAACCCCAGCTGGAAACCACACTGATCCTCTCCTGAGAAGTGGGACAGACCCAGCACTTCTAATATCCCTCACAAGCCACCTCGAGCTGACAATTTTCTGTCACAATTTGCCCACCTTCATTTCCAGCAGCCTGTGTCCCAGGGATTTTGCATTTACCAGCTCTATAACAAATCCCCTGTCCCCCTAAGTGCCAGGAAGGGGGCTGTCATTCACCCCACTGCTGGGAAAGGGCTTTGTCACTCTCCTTTGTCACAGGATAGTGTCCCAGAGCCTGTGATCTGGGAGGCACCTTCTGCTTCCCTTCTCATTGGCTTTTTGCTGTCAGTGATTTGTCCAGCTGAAATTCCCCACCAGCCTCAGTGACAGCATGATTTCTGTCCAGCAACTGTTGCCTCTGTGTGTGTAGGACATTCCAAGCCACGAGGCTAGGGCAGCACCATGTCCCACGAGCCCCACAGCTGTCCTTCATCCAACATTGTCCAGCTTGGGCTGCTGCAGCCAAGGAATTTTGTTCTTGTGCTACAGCTGTCCACAGCTGTGGCCCAGGAAGCTGCCTGATGTGGAGAGGGTGCATCTCCTCTCAAGAAAGCACCAGCAAAGCAGAAAATTCTAAACAGCCTCCTATTGTTTTCCCCAGCTCTCTCCTGTTCCAGTAACTCTCCAAGCTGCTGCGTTCAGGGTTGTGAACCACAGAGGTGGTACCATCAGTCAGACCCCCAGGGCACAAACACAGCCCTCCTCACATTTTATTTCAGTATCTCACAGCTGAAAAATCACAGAATCGTGGAATGCTTTGGGTTGGAAGGGAACATAAAGCTCATCTCATTCCAACCCCCTGCCATGTGCACAGACACCTTCCACTAGGCCAGGTTGTTCCAAACCCCATGGTCTTGGACACTTTGTTAGTATGTCCAGGCTTCTGTTGGTGATTTTACAGGATCTAGGAAAGGGGCTCCTGCTGTGTGACCACGCTTTGCTGCTCCAGCTCCTCCACCCCAGGGCAGTTTGCATCCAGCTGGGCTCCTGCCCTGGGAGCTGGTGGGGCTGGATGCTGCAGGGCTTGCTCCAAGCTTGGCTCCCAGCTCTCCTGACTCACCAGGCAGTCCTGAAAAATCAGCTCATTATAGGCCCTTTATTTCCCTCTTCCTGTAAAGGAATAAAAGTACTTGACATGGATACATTAATGTATATTAATGTCTCTTGAAGTGACTCAGAGAGTAAAAAGAAGATACTGGCCAGGATATATGGTGTCTTGCTCACACTCTGCTTGGGACTCTCTGGAAACTTGGGATACTCTGGAAACAGCCTCTCTATTGCAGCACCTGCAGAAGCTCAGCAGCTGTGGTGGGACCCTTCTCTGCATCTTCCCTGACATGAAAAATCTCAGTCCTGGAGATGCTGGGGGTGGGGGAGAGAAACTGGAAAGTGTGAACTGGTTTGTACACCTCAGACCTTCTGATCCTGGTGGGGTGAGCAGGAGGCAGCCTCACGTGGGAAACTTGTGCTAATTTGGGCAAAACACTGTCCCAAGTGAGCAGGGGACTTACCTGGGGTCCAAGTGGACATTGCCTTCTGACTGGCCTTATTGCCAATAAATGTGGGAATCACATCTCCGTTTATGCAAATTACTGAGAGCATCAGGCAGGAAGGATGCAACCCACAGCAGTGGAGGAAGGAACCCAGGAAGGCACAGAGGTGTCTGAGCTACACCAAGGCACCAGTGTGATGGCTGAGGCTCGTGGGCTTGTCTGGAGGAGGACAGCAAGCCACCTCCTCTCCCACTGCCTGTCCACCCCTCCCAGAGCATCTCCTGGGCAGGGCAGCCTGGACCAGGGCCTGGTGAGGCAGATTCAGCAGCTTGGTGACACAGCTGTCGGTGATGCTAATCAGAGAAGGTATCTTTTTATCATGGACCTTAGTCTTGGTGAATTTAGCACAGCACAAACAAGTTTGTGCCTTGCATGGCCGTGCCAGAGGCAGTGGGAGCCTTTATCAGAATATCCCACAGTGGGAAGGGCAAGATTTCTTTAACCACAGGCAAGGGCACAAAATTGAGGGGCAGAACAAAAGAGCAAAGGATCTGGAAGGAATCACAAGTGACACCAGCAAAAGCTCCTGGGACCTGCAGAGCAGGGGTGAGCTAGAGTGAGGGGATGTGACCAGGCTGTGGATGTCCCTGCTGGGCCTTTCTGGGCTAATTTTCAGCACATGGCCAGACTGGACAGCCTTCTACTTGTGCAGAATGAATCAGCACTCAGCAGCAGCAGGGTTAAACACCGGGTAGAACTGTCTCTGCACAGAGGACACTCCCCCTCTCGATGGCTGCGGAGGAAATTTTAATCAGCACCGTGATAAGAGCCCTTCAGTCCTGCTGGGAGTTATCAGTTTCTTTGTTTGTAAATGTAACTGCTCAATACCAATACACTTGGCTCTGGGTTCTGGCACTTCCCTGCTCCACAGCCCTTTGGCTCAGGCTGCTCCCTCCCTCCAGCCTCCAGTTTAATCAGGGTGTTAAAACAGGCCAGGTTGTGCTGAAAACAAGGATCAACCCTGAGCTCTTTCCTTTCTACCCCTGCTGTCACTGACAGAGAGCTCTGCATTTGAGGCAGTTTTAAGCTTCAAGGAGTAGCTGATGAATATCAGAGCCTGGTAATTTAGCCCTCTGCAGAGTACAGACAATATATTCATAATCATTCTATATGGAGATGAGCTAGTAATGCAATCAGGCTTATAAATCAAACCCAGGAGACATGTTAGTGCTGTTTGCCTGAGCTTCTTGAGCGATCTATCCACGGGAAAATGTCTGTCTGACTCTTACAGGGGGCCAATTAACTTACAAAGATGCTCTCTCCTCTCACAGCGGCACATTTGTTTACTTGGGCTCTGCCAGCTGGTGCTGTTTTCATTCTGGGAGAGGGGGCCAGGTCGGTAAGAGATTTGTTGGAAGCCTGGTCTGGAGAGGAAGGGAAACTGGGCTCAGGAGAGGCAGCGCCTTCATCAGCAGCACAGCGAGGAGATGGGGTTTTAATAAACAGCTTCCCTGTGTGAGCTGTCCCAGAGCTTCAGAGCATGTCCTTTCACACCCATAAACGTGGCTGCCTTCTTTTGTCCCTGTTTTATTGAGCAGGGAGGGATAGCTGGAGCTCTGGGTCAGGCTCGGTCATGGCCAGGACGAGGCCGTGTGGAGCACATCCCACACTCCAGCAGCTTGGGAAGCAGCACCAGTGCCTGCTGGGGCTGTGAGGGTGATGCCAGCACCCAACAAAGCAGCTCTGCTCTTGCTTTGCTTCCTTCTGGCTTGGCCACATCCTGCCCCACGCCATGCAGGCATGTCCATGTGCTGGGAGCAGGATGGGATCTGCTCTGACTGAGCAGGATTTAAGGTGGTGCAAGGATGCCCTGGCAGCCAGGCAGAGCTGGGAGCAAAGAAACACGGCTGGAGCAGGGCCAGCACAGAGCTGAGGTCGGTGCTGACACCAGAGGGTGGTGTGGGCTCATGCTGGAAGCCACCGCTGGAGACACATCCCTGCTCTGGCACATTTGTAAGGAGGGGACTTGGAGACAAGCTCACATTTATTATTTCATAGAGATTTTTAATGTTTATTTTTTAACAGACTTGGTTTAAATTTTTGTTTTCTACAATAATTCAATGTAAAAATCCCAGTACAATATACAACAGTTTGAACATTTGGAATAAGAAATCCAGCTTGGGGAGACACATAAGTTCAGCTAGTTCCTAACACAGGTAGCAAATTCCCTCCACCCTCCCCCAGATTTACCAGCCAGGAAGGCATATAGGCAGGAATGTTTTACAAATGTCACCCCCACCCTATAGACACTGTCCCTGTCCCTGCAGTGGGACTGCCCCTCAGGCACATCCCCATGGGATGGCTGGGAGCCTCCAGCATGGCAAGGCAGAGTGTTCAGTGAAGCGAGGCTGGCTGGCCCTTGTGTGTGAGTGATGTGGGATGCTCTGAAAAGACCACGGAGAGGAGACCTGTCCTCCCCTTGGCAGCAGTGCCAGCAGCCTTGTTGGAAGGGGATGGCTGTGGTCCTGCAGGGCCCAGCCTGAGGGGAGGAAAGCAAGGATGATGAGAGATCCTGGCTTTTGGGGCTGAGGGGACATCTCAGGGATCACTTACTGGCCTGGGAGCTGGCAGCTTTTTCGGGAAGCCTCTTTGGGATGGCCCATGGTACTCAAGCAGCCTGGGAATAGTTTTGCTTGAACAGCCTGGAGTGGTCCTGCTCAAGTGACATGGGGTGGGTCCTCCTTGGGCAACATGGAAAGGTTCTGCTCCAGCTACATTGGATGATGCTGCCCAAGCAGCCTGGAGAGGTCCTGCTTGAGCAGTTTGGGGTGCTGCTGATCAAGCAGGGTGGGATGGTCCTGCTGGAGCAGCATGGGATGGTCCTGTTGGGGTGGTCCTGCTCAGGTAGCATGGGATGGCCCTGCTGGAGCACGCATGGGATGGTCCCTGTGGAGCATGGGATGGTCCTGCTGGGGTAGTAATGCTCAGGCAGCATGGGATGGTCCTGCTGGAGCAGTGTGTGGTGGGTCTGCTTGAGCACCATGGAGCAGCTGTAAGTGGCAGGGATAGTTCTTCCTGTCCTGCAGCATCCCAAGCAAAGCCTTCAAAGCCATTCCTGGCCTTTCTCACCTTTCTTGGAAATCTTTCACTGCTTGAAGTGATCCAGGGGAATCTAGTCAAGCTCCATGTTCCACATTAGTTATTGCTAACGTTAGATCAGGACATTGGTGACTTTATCTGGCTGAATTACTGAAACCTTCCAGGGGTAGAGGTCATCTCCTTTCCCCCATGACCAGTTCCAGCTGCACCAGCCCTAGGGAGAAGTGTTTTCTGATGTCAGGAAGGGCCCTTCCTGTGTGCATTGGGGTGGCTGAGCTAAAGTGGCTTTCCTGGGTCAGTAAGGGATGGGATATAAGGCAGGAGAAGAGGGAAGAGAAGCAGAAAATTGCAGCTGGAGTCAGATGTCCTGGAAGTAAGAGTGCAGGGAGGAATGGGAGAGGTCAGGCTGGGAGAAGACTGGAAGTCAGGACAGAGGCAGAAGACAAAGGAGAATGACAGTAAGGACAGTTAGAGAGGGAGCTGTGAGGTAAGAAAGGATGGCTGGAGATCAGGGAGGTGGAGAGGGAAATCTGTGAGGTTGGTGGGACACTTGGAGGAGGGAAAGGAAGGTGGGGAGAAGTGGAGGAACATAAGGAGAAATAGGGTAACTATGGGAGGCAAATGTCAGGATGGTGAGATAGCCAGAGATGAAGTGTGAGAGGGACAGGGAAAGAGGTGAAACTGCAGGAAAAAGTATGGGGAACAGTGGGAAGTGAAAGGTCACAGGAAGGACTGAGGTGGAGAAGGAAGTATGAGGTAGAGGGTGAAGGAGATGAAAGATGGTGGAAAGGACAATGAAGAAGAAAAATGAGGTAGGGGAGGATAAGAAGACTGGGAAGATGGTAGGAAGTGGAGGGTGAGGAAGGACTGGCAAATAGTGGGTGGTGTGGGGCATGAGGAAGGATGGAGGACAGTGGGAAGTGGAGGATGAAGAAGGTGGACAAAATGGAAGAACAAGGAGAGATTAGATGGCAGGTAGTGGAAGAAAGGATGGAAGGGAGACGGAGAAGAGGAGGGATGAGGTAACAATGGGAGATGGACATGGATGACAGGAGGAACAGAGAGACACTAAGGGGACAGAAGAAGACAAAGACTGGAGGGCAGTGGAGGAGGATGAATGTACAGATGGGAAATGAGGGAAGGAAAGGGGATTGGAAATGTGGAGGTGGAGAATGTAAATCTGGGTGACATTAGCAGTTGAAAGGATGGTGAAATGGTGGGAAGTGAGGGTGGATTTGGGGATGGGGAAGTAAAGGAAGTTGAGAGAGGAGAAAGGAAGAGGGAAGAGGATGAAGAAAGATGTGGAGAAGATGAGGAATGGAGGAGGTTGGGGTGAAGGTAGGAGCTAATGGAGGATAAGCAGGGATAAACTGATGGTAGGATGTAGAGGACAGTGGTGGTGGGAGCTGAAGAAGATGGTGAGATGTTGACATGAATATGAAAGGAAAAGCTGGAGGCAAAGCAAGGCAAGGATGGATGGGGCATAGTGAGGGTGAAGAAGGAAAAAACACAAGAAGGTGGTGGTGAATGAAGATAAGGAACAGGACGTGGTGAGTGAAAGAGCAGGTTAGAGGGGATGAAAGTGTGGCAGGAAGACTGGAGGGTGGGATATGGAGCACAGGAAAGAGGGATGGGAGGTGGTGGGTGGCAGGAGAACAAGGAGGGATAGGATGCAGTGTAGGATGCAGGAGCACAAGAGGGTGGGAGGGGACATGGTGGGTAATGGAGCGCAGCATGGCAAGGATGGAGGGGACACAGCTGATGACAGCACACTGGAAGGAGTGTGGAAGGAGGGATGGGATGTGAAGGGAGTGGGGCAAACAGGGAAGGATTGGAGGTGGTGAGTGACAATGGAGCACAAGGAAGGATAGGACATGATGGAGGATGCAGGACAGGAAGGAGGGACAGGACATGGTGGCTGATGGAGGAGCACAGAAAGGAAGAACGGGACCTGGTGTGTGATGGAGGAGGGTGGCAGGGAAGAATGGGACACAGTAGACGACTGCAAGGAAGGAGGGATGGGTGAACAATGGAGTAGCAGTGGAAGAAGGGTTGGGACATAGAAGATACACAGGAGGCATGGAGTATGGTGGGTGATGGAATATGGAAAGAGGAATGGGATGGAGTAGCACAGGAAGGAGGAAGAAGGGCTAGGTTGGGTTAGGATTGATGAAAGAGAACAATAAAGAGGAATGGAACATGGCTCAAAGAGCAGGGATGAAAGGGATGGCACATGAAGGATGATGGAAGAGCAAAAGGAGTGTGGGTCTTGGTGGGTGATGGAGGACCCCAGGGTGGGAGAGTTTAATGGAGTGAACCTTAGGGGAGGCTGGGACCAGCAGGTGATCAGGGAGTCACAGAATCATTAAGGCTGGAAATGATGTCTGAGACTGAGTCCAACCAAGGGCACAAGGGCAGGATGCCATGGGCAGTGGAAGAAGGGTGATGTGGGTGTGTGTGCAGGCTGGGATGGGACAGGGCAGCCATGGAAGCACCAGCATCACAAGGACAATGCAGAGCTGAGAGGAGCCTGGTGTGGGGTGACACTGCTGGCAGTGAGGAGCCACAGGAGCTGACAAGGAGCCCTGGTGCTGTGGCACAGCTGGGGTCAGCACATGGGGATGGTGTCAGGGACAGACAGGTGGGTGAGGAGAGGACGGGACACCACGTGTGGGCTGGGCAGCAGGCAGGATGGCAGGAACAGAGGGACAGGATCGTGTCACCCCACAGCCCCTCTGCAGCACCACTGCCCCAGACAGGACAGGCAGCACAGCCCCCCCACCACAGCACGGGAAGGCAGCACCAAGGGTGGGGGTGAGGCGTTGCAGGGCGTTTATTCATTACACAACAAGCAGGCATGACACAGGGGTGCAGGATGGGGCGGGCAGAGAGCCTGGCATCAGGGCAGGAGGTGCCCTTCATGCGACCTTGGCATGGGCTGGTGAGAGGAAGCAGGAGGACGGGGCAGGGCAAGCGTGGCTTTGCCCAAAACACCTCGGGTTTCACCCCAGGCTGGGCACTGGCACGTGGACAGGGGCAAAATCCATGGAAGGGCTGGAGTAGAATCAGCCACCTCCACACCTTAAGCAAATTTTCCCCACAAATTCCTTGCCGGCCTCATCTCAGCTCCCCTGGGAAATGCCCAGCACCGTTATTTACAGAGTAAGACAGAACTGACCAATATTACAAATAATTAAAAGGCAGTTGTAAAAATGAGAAACCACATTCCAAAAAGTAGAGAGTCTTTTAAAAAAATCAAACCAAACCAAAACCCCGATTATCCATGAAAATGCTAAAAACCACCCCAAAAGGATTCTATGTACAGCAGGAGATTGCCCGTGGCAGTGCTGGACCCGACTCCCCCGTGGCAGGCAGGGACACGGCCCGGCCCCGGCTGCTGGTGAGGGTGGGCAGCACCTGCCCTGAGTGTCCCCCACCCGGGTGACAAGGGCCCCCAGGGGCTGGCCAGGAGCCACAGGAGCAAAAGGCCATCGGTGCTGGGCCTGCTGGGCCCTGGCTGATGCTGGTGTGTCCGGAGACACAGGCAGTGAGTGGCTGTCCTGGAGATGCTGACGGAGGCTGCGACGTGGCAGTGATGCTACGGGCAGCGAGTGGCTGGACAGGAGAGGGCAGCAGCCTCGGCAGCACCAGCAGTTCTTAAGAGAAACTTCGAGATGACAATGTGCAGAGGCCCTGGAAACCGTGTACAGAGCTCCAGAGCAATACACAGAGCCCTTGGAGTGTTGTAGAGAGTTCCAGAGCAGTGCACAGAGCCCTTGGAACAGTGTACGGAGCCCCTGGTGCACTGTACAGAGTCCCAGAGCAATGCAGAGCCCTTGGAGCAGTGGATGGAGCTCCTGGAGCAATGCAGAGCCCTTGGAGCAGAGTACAGAGCCCCCAGAACAAGGCACACAGCCCCAGAGCAATGCGTTGAGCCCCAGGCACCTGCAGGCAGCTCCATCTGGGTGAATCCCTGCCTGGCCCCTGGCAGGCAGCTCGAAAATAGGTCAGGCAGCTGCCTCAGAAATCTCTGTTCTCTCCTGGAGCTGCACAGAGGCACCAAGGCTGCTCTGTGTGGGGCTGGGGGACTGCAACCCAGCCCAGGAGCTCTGCAGTGCCCTGGGGGCTGTGGCTGCTCCCCCTCCCTCCCTGGGTAAGGCGTTTTCTGGTGGTGACAGAGGGATGGGCGGCGCAGACCACAGGCCACACTGCAGCCTCCCAACCCACAATCTCTTAATCCAATTGGTGCCTCTCCAATGTAGCTCATTTCGGTATTTTTAAAATGCACTTGGTTTTACATTGCAGGCTGTCCGGAGTTGGGCAGAGCCAGAAGAGGGAAAAAAAAAAAAAAAAAAAAAAAAAAAAAAAAAAAAAAAAAAAAAAAAAAAAAAGAGAAACATGTATATTCAGCACTTGGAGGAGAAATAACTACAAGTGGCCTCAAGCAGGGAGGTGGGTGCGAGGCAGGGGATGTGCACACACACAGAGAGGCACAGGCCACCTCTCCCCACGCTGTGCACCCAGCGATCCCGGCTCTGCAGCTGGAGGAGCCCGGGGACCACCCGGACCCTTCCCAGCAGCGAAGGGCCCCGCAGCCAGCCCAGCCTGGGCGAGCACAGGGAGCCTCCCCCGCCTCCTTCCTGCCGGGGAAGCACCCGCGGCTGATGCAACCGTGCCGCAATCGGCCCGCGGGACGCTGCAGGATGCGCCCGAGCCCA
>WEIU01015637.1:3392-60123 GCA_013389925.1 Aegithalos caudatus
GTATTAATGAAGACTTTTGTGCATGTTCTAAACTTGCCAAGAATATCTAGGGCAACTGAATATATTTAGCAGTTCAACTGAACTTTTAAAGTTGTTTCCACTGAGCAGGGGAAGACAAAAATCACCCTACAATTTTCTTTCAAAATCTTGGAATTACTTTACTTTTTTCTAAATGAAAAAAAGACACTAATACCTTATTGATGTAGTTTCTTTATTTCTTTGTTTTCCCCTCCAATGCCATGTGGTTCATCTCCTCCCACACTCCATTTTCAACATCATCCCAAGTTACAGTGATTTGGCTTTGGACAGAGGACTATGGAAGCATAACAAAACTCCACCCAGCTTTTCACTCATCCTTTCTTACAGTCAAACCACAGCAAAAGGCCACCACACTGCAGGCATTGGAGAAAGTCATGCATATATAGGAAGACTCCAAATGTTTGGGGTTTCTTTCAAGTATCAATAGTCAAAAAGATGTATTTATTATTCCTGACCTTTAGAACAGAAAGCTTAGTATCATTCAGATACAGAAGTTGTTCTCAAACAGCTGAAAACATTTAAAAGTAAATCTGCTTTAAAGTCTTCTGCTGTCTGAACTGTCAACAGAAGGGCCTCTGATGCAGTTCCGTTAAAACTCATCAACCCTTGACTGAAATCGAAGACATTCTGGAAGTAAGGGAGGTTGGAAGGGACCTCAGTCCCTCACCTAGTCCAGAGAAACTCAAATCAGAGAAAAATCCTGGCATTACCCTGTGCTGGGCAACTTGTCCAAATTTCAAGTATCAGAAAGACAGAAGATACCAGCCTCCCCTCACACATCAGCAATAATAGAAGGCAAAATTTTATATATTTATTTGATAAAAAATGTACATAGGAGCTTATATTGGCCAGTGACTGAATTGGAAGGAATGTACATTTTAGCTGTAACATTTAACTATTCTTTGTGATATGTATTCTCCTTTGTGAAAAGAAACAGCTGTGGTATGTCAGATACTACCCATAGTAACCACTGCTAAATGCGCTCAATTTAACTAGACCACTAGACAATGGTGTATTAGGTGACTTGGTGTGATCACCAAATCTTGATATGGATGATCCTTTGCAAATACTTTCAGTTTCTGAATCATTTTAATCTGACCATATTTATCAATGCCCCACTAATATTTAATTTCTTATCAATTAATGTCATTTACTACAACTGCCTCAAAGGCTCTTAAGGAGTTGGTGGAGTTAGCCTGGACTAGACTCATTCCGAGTACTGACAATCCAAACAGAAAATCCTCCTTGCACAGAAGTAATCATCCTTTCCTAAACTCATCTTTAAAAGCCAGCATAAGAACGTGTGTATTGTGTATTACAAGAATGTGTAAATGTTCCATTTAACTTCACTAAATGGAAAGTACCATCAGGCCCTTTTCAAAACCTACTTTGAAGACACACTGTTTAGCCCAGAGCTAGCCCTGGAACAACTCACTGTTTATAAGTGAGTGTGACAATCCCCCCAAAAGAATCTATTAAAAGATACTCAGTTGAATTCTCAAAAACTGGAGATGTTCTGCAGAGTCTGCCTCCTTTAGTTGATACAGTAAATTTGATCTCTGACCTTTAAATAGGGGTTAAAATACCAGATATTTTCTTCAGACATCTTATTGAAAAGATGTGGCGTTTCCTGAGAACCACTTCAGTCATACACAAAAACAGCTGGCTGTAAACTGTGTTTCAGGTATAAAATGAAAGCGTTTACTTGGAAAAAAGTAGAATACCTTTTGCTCTACGCCATGCTGGAAACAGGGATAGCAGGTCTATTTTTAAACTTACTGATATGTCCTATTGATGAGGCAACAGGAAATTCACTGACAGAATAGGAAGGGGACTGCATTTGAACACAAACCGAAGTGAGAATGATCAGTACCCTCTGCATTCCCTCTTACAAATCACAAGTGCCATGTTAGACTACAGATTTCCAAGATTTTCAGGGATATTAATGACTGAATGCATGCCATTTAAAACCTTGTTTTATCTTTTCATATCCTTTTCCTTTTAAATCTAAGGAAAACACCATTTTATTATTCAATTTAGGATGTATCACAAAGAAATGGGTGTACTACTTTTCCAATACATGCATTCTTCAATACTTGTATAGAAGAACACAAAATTAAATGTTTAGGTCAGTAGATTTTCTAGCAGATATTATTGGTGGAGTGCTGATAGAAATAAGCCTTTACAAAAATCAATACAAAAATATTTTGGTTTTCTTCTCAACTACATAGAAAGTTTTTGCTCTGTGAAATCCTGAAAGCAAAAAATATTTGACGCTGATAAAAACCTTTTCCATTGACCATCAGAGAAATCTGTTCTATGGTGCCTCAAAGATCCTCTTTTATTCAGACCTGTTTACACTCAGTCATGTTTCTTGGTGACCAAATTTTGAATTTCTTGATAAAATATTTCTGTGTATTCATGAGTTACAAATTTTTCAGCCATTTCCCTGGATTCTCCAGATAAACTCCTTCAACTACATCTTCCAATTTCAACTTGCATACAATAATAGCAAGACTGCCTGGCATACTTATTTTCTACAGACAAAAATCCAGCCACGTGTATTAATCATTTCCTTGCACAAGTTATGTTATCACCTACGTTCAGGGACATGTGATGGGACCTAAGGGCACACAAGGAGGTAGAAACTTTTCCTCCTGTCCACACTTTTCACTGTTCACCATCACTCAAATGCATAGGGTTGTAGAGAAATTTGCAGCAGGCCTACCATATCTATAATTTTAAATACAGTTACAGATTTAATGATAAAAAAATCAAATAAACTTGAGTAAAATTTAAGCTACCACACTAGAAAGAGTTTGCATATCAGTTCAATAATTAATTACTTTTTTAATCAGATGATTAGATACTCTCTGGAGTGAACATAAATTCGCATAATCTGGGAACTGTTTTGCTGAGCTCATCCAGACACCTCTTTTTAAACTGCAAGTCTGGACAAACATTTTTAATCACATACTTAGCAGATGAAACATTATCAGTTTTCCTTATTAAGTGCCTATGTTTGAGTTGAAGAAATGTGGAGAGAACACTTGAAGAGCAAAGAAACCAAAACCAACTCCAAAAGAAAAGAGACTTTCCAAACCCACAGCAACATCTATGCCTGCATTCTAGTCCTGAAAAAAATACCTCTATCACCTAATATAGCAAAAGCTTTCTGATCATAATTTTCCCAAGAAAAACAGGAAACCATGTAAATACAGTACAATGAAAATGCCAAACCTAAACAGAATCACAAGTGAACATCTATGAAAATTTTAACAAGAAATGATATAAATAGTGCTCTGAATTATCTGCAGTTTATAATTACCAACTTAGTCATAAGCCACAGACACATAACCCCTTGCAACGCATTGCCCAGCTGCCACAGTTCACAACAGAAAGAGAGCTCCCAAGGCTATTATTTCCCTTTCTCCAGTGCATTTTTGCAGCATATTTTTGAGTTTTATCTTTAGAGTCCAGCTGGAAGCATGCTTCTGTTGCCAGCTAGTTTTCCCCCATAAACTCCCTTCCTCTTGAAGGGAAAAAGCAGACCAGCGGTGCAGTGGTGGGAAAAGCAGGAAAGTAAAGGGGAAAAAACACAATCAGAAGCAGTAGAAGCACTAGTTCTACCAGACCTGTGTATTAGGCAGCATCTTTTTAGTCATAATAACTCTCCAAATGCACCTCATCATAAGCCATTACACACCACACCTCTCACAAGAATAGGCACGTTTGCCACGTTTCCGTGCTCTCATTTTACATAAGCAACCTTTGTTCTCCTTGTCTCAAAGTAACGAATGAAAAATCAAATTAAAGTGAGCAAGATTCTTACTACAGCACATTTGTACAAGTAGTTTTTCCAAGTATGCCCAAAAGGCATCTAGAGAAGAGTAGCTAAATTAATGTCAATTACCTGATCTTCTGAACAATAAACAAAAACCTGCATAAAGTTTCAGTAATAAAGCAGTCAAACATGAGTAAGGAAGCTCAAAACTCAGTTCAATTTTTCCAAAGTCAATGTGAAAGAAAAATACCTTAGGAAATCCCCACCTGAAAAGGAAAGTACTCCTTTATTAGGGCAACTAGAGTTAGCATACATAGAGTAGAAGAAAGCTGCATAGCACTTTTTAAGGTTCAGCTTTGCAGATAGGAGAGGCTAAAAGTCTCTTACACTGAAGGGAAATCATAGCATCCAAAAGAAATGTTATCAAAGGAGAAAAAACTGCCTTAAAGGTTACAGGTTGCTCACACTGGTAATCCTCCATATTAAAAAATCTTTAAACAAGAAATTTCTCTCAGAGCTGTTTTACAACATTTATATCCAGAAAAGAGCTTGTAAGACATAACAAGCCTTCTGGTTTTGTCTGTCTTCTTGACAGAGCAATAAACCCTCTGTTTCATATGTAGAAAATATATTTTAAAAATTATGTTTTCTACATATATATATTATTTTCTTTTATATTCTCAGGTTTAACTTTCAGTGTAAGATTTAGCAAAAAAATAATTTGCATTCTAAAAATCCTTTTCAGACCCTGAAATTCATATGCTAATGCTTTCATCTATCAAAGTCATATGCATAAATACTGGGTTCATACATTTATATTTCTAGAATTAGCACTCGAATCTAAACTTTTGAGATAATGGAAACAGACTTTGGGGCTCTGGTTTACCTGCTAAACCTCTTCCTGGAAAACTATGGAGCTGGAGAAAACACATCCTGCATGCAGATTTCTTGGCTGTGCAGTATCACACATCACTGAGGAGCTGTCACTTCAGCAGAAGGAGCAAAATCAACTTAGACCTATGAGGAAAGCAGAACACCCAGCAAAGAATACATTAGCTTCTTAGTTAAGGACAAGAGGAGTCAACCAGAACTCACAGTCACTGCAGCCATTTCTTAGTAAAAAGGCAAAGAGGAAGAGTCCTGAAAATAGGTTAAAGCAACCAAAGGTCTGAACTTACAGTTCAGCTAAACACTGCAGTTATCCTTCCAAGCATCAATATCCAAAATATCCATAGAGATTTATATCTAGGCAATACATAGAGCTGCCTAAAGGACAGCACACGTAAAAGTACTCTCAGAAGTCTGCAGGTTCAAGACAGTCCTCCTAAACTATACAGAGGAATAATGAGAGCCACAGGCCTAGAACTGCAACCTTTAAAATCTGCTGGCCATACAACAATGTGGCCAGAAACTCTCTTCTGGAATTTGGCTTTGAAAACACCTCTCTGCCAAGTGACAAAGGAGCAGGCACTTGTATTGTCTCTCTCTGAAGAAACCACTCACCCACCCAGGACCCAGACCTTGGATCTCAAACCTAAACCCACCCCCAGCTACAAGATACTGTGATTGAGGGATGCTCTCAAGTGTTTCCTCAAGAAGCAGAGTGATTTAAACATTGATTTGGCAACAGAGAATACACCTGGTAATCAAGACACCATCTTCCCTCATGTTTAGGATTTGTTCTGATGCCTGCTCAGAGGAGCAGAAAGCAGAGGGAAAGGGGCCTGCCCACGCTGTCAGCCTGCTGTGCAACACACGCTGAAGTGAGGCCAGCGGGGCACTTCTGCAGAGAGGACTCAGCTCCAGCCTGGCCCAAGAAACAGAGAAGTTCTCTGGCAGATATTTTGTGGCCAGTGGCTTTGGGCTCCTCCATGTGAGACAAGCACTGAATGGGCTGGTTTGAGAATTCAGATTTTGTATCTTGGTACTGTGTGCTAATTAAGCACCTTAACCTAGCTTTGGAACACATTTAACAGAAATACAGCAGCTTGATCAGTCTTACACTAGGCTAATCTTTTTATGATTGTTTTACATGCCTACTAAAAACTATCTGCATATTTTAAGTGTGATTGAAAAATTAATTCTATTTCTTCTTACACAAACAAATGGCTCTTAGCATTTTTAGAAAGGTCCCTGGATCCCATAAAAACTGGAAATGCCATGATGATACATTCACAATTACAAACAAATTTGTTTGCACATTTACCACCAGCATTACTTTTTCCGAGTTTAATTTAAATATTACACCATTTCAATTCTCAGCATGGCAACTGTGCACAAACATCATCTGGGGGTAGCTGAACTGCGTTGTAGGAACGCAGGGTGGTGTTCTGTGCACGTGCAAGGCAGCGTGATATCAGAGCTTAAGACTTGACTGCAAGCAAACCAGTTCCTTAGAACAGAGAAATATCTAAATTCACAGAGCTGGCAAGTGAAGAACTAAATGACAAATAGCATATCAGCTGAGCATTACAGCATTCCATGTAATAAAGATACCCACACTTTCAGACCAGAGACCAGTTTAACTCCTTCACCATGCAGGATGGCAAAACATTTGTTACATAACAGCAACTTCACATGGCATTTTTACATCCTGCCATCTTTTCACTGAAGAACAGAAGATTAGACTTCTACCGACTCTGAGAGACGGGGAGTGGAGCCAGCAGCAATATTTAGCACAGAGTGACTGATTTCTGGCACCATCTAGCTTCTCTGCAACAGGAATCTGGCAGCCTGGTAGGTGCTTTTCAAACACACTGATTGAATAGTTGATACTAGTGCTATACAAAGGCTCAAGACGGCACAAGAAAGAATAAGAAAAGAAGTAGTTTTGGGGCTTAAGACCGACTCCTTTTTTCCCTCCAAATAAAGATCGTAAGGTAAAAATCCTGGGCAGCATACCAAAGCCAAGGGAATGCAGACTCTGTTCATCATTCAGCTTCTGACTATGCAACTCTGCCAAATAGCTATAATATATATGGAAGTATTAGACACAAAGAAGCCATAAGGCGAGGAACACGACTAATTGTTCATTTTCATGAGACATGGTATAATCTGAGAAGAACAGATTTGTTTTGACCAGTGGAACTATTCCTAATTCCTCTCAGGAACAGCAAAATTCCAACAATTTCTAACTATAAAGATAGTGGATTTATATTCATTCACTGCACTTAAGGGCTTTTGAATGCAAGCAACTTCAATCCACCATCACCAGCTCTGCATGGAGAACTTCTGACCACTGAGAAAAGCAGATGTGTTTTACGCTGAACATCAAAAATCATTAACTGGTGAGATACACAGCCTTTGGGTGCTCGAGCTCTGTAAAATTTTGCAGAAACATATTTACTTGTCAGCATGAGGGTATGCTTACAGACTCCCACGTTGGTAAACCAGAAGGGAAGACAAATGGGTTGGTTTATGTCCCCAGTAGAGGAAGAAATGACAGAGAAAAAGGAGGAAAAAAGAAAAAAAAAAAAAAATCTTTCTGGACTATACCAGACGAGCAAGCACAGTCTCTCCAATTCAAAACTTTTTTCCAATCCCCACAGTGTGACTTTCCTTCCATCTGCCTGAAATCACCTGTAATGTGCTTTAGGAGCTAATCCCTACGCATTTAGTTTACTCGGCACAGGCCCAATAAAAGCAAGGATTCTCAAATGCATGACAAACCCAACCCACTTTCTCACTTCGTCTTTTCAACTGCATGTGACCACAGCTACTGAAAATAGAAAATTAGCTACATTTACACACAAGTTATACATAGGAGCCTCCTAGATGGAAAAAATGGAACATAGTTACGTGCTTTTTCCTATAATCCACTTAAAGTAATATTTCTCTCCCTCAGGTTCGTAACATATTCAGTTAAGGCACTTTCTTGGTAAAGAGGTCTAGGGCTGTTCAGTGTTCATTCATGATCAGCTCTGGTTTTGTGATATCATCAAATAAGCTAAAGTGTAAATGCAAGGGAGGCACAGCTATGTTTTCATGAATTTCAAAGTTTTGTTGATGGTTTTTTTTATTTAAAGAAGAGCCTTACATTCTCTTCTCCCTATTTATGCAGGTTTTTTAAACTCTACATTTTCCACTATTTTGATTATAGAAGACTAAGAAGTACTATATATTTTCCATGACACAGGGACATGTGATGACTGAAGATTAGTAAATCAGTATTTGGTGTGGCATGAATAAGAATATCTAAGTGGGAAGGAATTTCAAGATGTAGATCTAAGAACTCAAATGCACCCAATCTGAATCACAGGCAGAAGTCTAAACCAAAATTTGAAACTATCCTCAAAGTCAGCACCCCTTATTTGAAGACACTTTATTCTCACTGAACAGTTACAGATCAAAATGAAAGAGCAAGCAAAGCAAAATGAGGTAATGAGAGCAAAGCAGAGAACATGTTCACAGAGGGGAAAGGGAAATTGAGACATCTGTCATTAATATCTGACTTGGATGTCTCTTAATGGCTTTATATTCAATTCTATGTTATTGAGCTGCAATTACTACAAAGAACGAGTTTTTACCTCTCAGAATAGTCTGGATTTTTGGAAGGGACCCACAAGGATCATCAGATCCCACTTGAGTGAACAACCCATGGGGATTGAACCCACAGCCATGGTGTTAGCACCACACTCTCACCATGTCTAGAACTAAAGTATCTCGGGTTACTGCACCGTGTTCATCTGACAGACAAACTGCAAGGAATTTAATTGCTGTGATACTCTTACACTCAGATTTCAGTCTTCAGTGATGCACAAAATAAGAGCACTGGGATTTTCAGCAGCAATTCCCCTGAGTATCAAGGAAAGAGAATTTTTTAAAATCCCTTGGTCCTTTTGAAATTCTCTGCATGCAATTTCAGGGTAATGTATTATTTTAAAAAGCCCGGTAGGGAATTCTCTCGAAAGCAAAAAGTTAGATTTCTAGATATGCATATATGCAAACGTCTGTCTCCTGCATTCTTATGAAATATTGCAAATTTAGAAAGAAAAAAGAAGGAATAAAACTCAAATCATAGCCACCAGAATGTACTGCATGCATTTATGTAAATATTTTTGAAAGACACATTATGCAGGTAATCCAATATAATCATAAGGAGCTGAATGAGATTCTGATCCTGACGTTCAGCTACCCAAAATAGGTGCTTAAGGATTGGAAAGACAGCAAAGAACAGAGGAGACAGCAAAAGTGCCAAAAGCATTATAGGAACCTTTATATTTTATATTCAGGTGGAGTTTGTCATGAGCAGCCCAGTCTCTTTTTGCACTGAATAATTCCCATCTCAGATACACATATCAAAGACAACTTTCTAATCTTGCAAGCGTGCTTAGAGAGAAGGAAGAGGAGAGCAAAAAATACCAATAAATTCCCCTCCCCCCTTGTCCTCACCTTACTGGCCAACACTCATTTTTATCAAAATACCCAAGGAATTCTCCTGCTAGACAGAGGAGAAGACTGTAAGGAAGTAACTGACTTGTATGTGCATCCTATCAGGCTTTTATTTTATAATTTGAAATTAATTATATATATATTTCTCCAATAACAGGCAAAATTGCAGTTCTAGACAAAAATGTGTCTTGGAACTTTCATTGGCTTATTAAATTAATTTCATATCAGAGAAGAATCTAGATCTCAGAAATCATTTGTCTTCAAATTCCTTCCAGCTTTTACCTCAGAAATATGGTGAATCACTAAGTATTTGAGCCGTTTGTTCTTCTTCCTCACCTGTGTTTGACATTAGATTAGCAGTGCTGTGAACACCATGTGACAATAATACCGAGCTCAAGACAGGACCCTCATGTGCCAAGAAAAAAAATTAAATTTCACAGCAAGAAAATTAAGTTTCAGAAACATGAGACTGGTGATATCTTTTCTTTGGCCATATTCTGTTCTTCCTTCGATCCTATTCACTAATTTATTTCTTCCTCAGTCTCGTACTACATCTTCCAGGCCTTCAGTGACAGCTTTTGGAACCTTAAACCAGTCTCAATCAATTGAGGTCAGCTGTCAGATCCATGGGATGAGAAAGATCAGAACACATTTATCCAAATTCCAAGTGCAATGCCCTATTCAGACAGCTATGCTGCCTGTTAGCTATCAGGTGGAATTGAAAACAAAAGTTATATTAAAAGACAGCAGGATCATTATTTCTCCTTTCTACCCCACCTCCTCAAGTGCCTGAGGTCATTTTCCACAACAAAAATGAAAGCCCTTCTTGAAAGTGTTTTTGTGCTAAACAGCAGTGGTTAATTTCTTGCAACTAATTAGTTATTCAAGTGAAAGTATAATGATCCTCCAACATGATTGAAAGTACTTCAACTGAGTTTCCTGCTAACAGCATACCTCTAGAAAAGATGCAATAAATCAGCAGGGTTATGGAAATCTTTAAACAAAAGCAAGTCTATGACAGGAACCCATTAAAGATATAGCCACATAATATTTATGCACCTAGCTGACTTGTGCTTTTAACCCAGCACTTTCAGCTAGAGCTTTTTAGCAACTGGGTCATATCCAGCAAGAATGAAATTCACCCAATCTGCTAAGAGCCAGCATAATGTCTCTGCTTTAGGCGTTCAGAGAATCATTACCATAGGGCTTAAGGGAGGGAACTTCCCTCCAAATGGAATTTCATCCAGATATTTCTAAATAAAAATACAAATAGGATACCTTTGAACAGCACAGAAAATATAATCTGTGAGCTTCAAGTTCCCTGATTACCTTTAGCAAGAAAAGAGGCAGGTACTACACAAGAATGGTTTATAAATCCAGGGAGGTATCAATACAGAAACAAAACTCCCCAGAATAGCCAATATCACCTATGATTGTTCAGATTCTGATTTGTGATTGGGAGTGGTTGCCAAGATGGGTAAGAGGGGATCTCTTGAGACTTTTACAGAAAGTCCTGACTGTGTAAAATGCCATCTACTTACTCCTAAACCTACTAATTCATTGCAGGGTTTGTATTTAAATGTATTGGGTACTGCAGAAAAGCAAGACCCTGTGGTGGAAAAATGCATTTTGATAATGGTTGAGGCTTCTGGGTGCCACAGATATACCAATCTGTTTAAATCTCCAAAACAAATAGGTATTTCTCTTTCTTTTGTTCACATTAAGCTGTCTGCATATATTTAAGCAACACATAAGTGCACGTGAAGCAAAGAGAATTGTTTAATTTACTAACTTATAGGGCTGTACATGCTTTCCCTCATGCCATTCACTCATTTACTTCATTGCCAATCTCCCAGTCAGTCTTCCCACTGTTTTAAAAGACAGAATTTAAATTCACAAACCAACTTGAGCTAAGGACTCAAATACAATTTCCTGGCCTAACTTTCCTTGCTGCAGCAAATGGCTGCAAAAAAGGGCAACCTTGCTGCTGTGAGGTTGGAAAAGTGAGACTTCAGGGAAAGATGTAGGAACTGCAGTTTACTTGGGACTCTGGGAGGTGGGGATTGAAGGACAGAGAAAAGGAAACCAAACATCGCTCCCCCTTTCCCACTAAAATCAACTTTGTCTTCACCATAGGTTTTTGGGCCAATGACCACTTTCAACTCACACCTTCTGTTGGAAAAATAAATTAGGAGTCCAGCTTTATTTTGTCAATAGAAAGTTTAAAGTGGTCACTGGAGCACAAAGCTTTTCAAAGGGTAGCTGAGCTCAACAAGGACAAGGAGGAGGATGTAGAGAAAGCCACAAAAACACAGGCAGATTACAAACCATTAAAGGACATGCCGTTTTTCAATAATAAAGATAAGGCCTTTAGAAAAGTTCTGGTAATTTCTATCTATGTATTGTGGGCTACTTTTCTTTAGAAGAATATGTATTTTTTAAAAAAACCTCTGCCAGAGCAGGAAAAGGTATTTTGTGTTTGTGTGTGTTGGTCTTGATAAAAAAGCCACCAGAAAACAGTAAACTAAGTAGGCATTTGCTCCCTGAATACATGGGATTATGCTTCACATTTGTGCTGTAAATCATTGGATCCTGTACAAGTAATTGTACTGCAATGGGTTTTGCTATGCTAAATATTTAAACTGTGTGCCCAGTCCTTCAAAGTCTGAGCTTATTCTGTGTTCAGAGCTTTTTAGAGTTGAGTCAATAGCATATTTGTTTTGAATGGCTGTTCCTAGATAACAGTTACAAAAATCCAAAACTTGTTTACATCATTTAACATGCCTAAGAGCTTAACTTGAGACATTAAAAATGCCACACAACAAGCAAGGAGAAAAATGCATTCCTTTAGAATAGTCTCTACTGGTGAAAAGAAGTTACACCATCAAAAAGCAAAAAGAACATTCTGCCAACTCTGGACCAAGAACTGCTTTGTTTTTAAACTGGAGCAATGACAGGCATAAAAAGACTTCAAGGAATTTCCTCTTCTCTCTGAAGATAGTCATGAGCCCTTCTACAGCCCCAGACTTCTCGTTGTAAGGATTGCAGGGCTAGGCGTGTCTTGCCGGTCCTAAGCAGAAGCCCTTGTTTATCAGAGTGTGCAAAATGTGGAAAACAGTCCAAGCAAATCAGGCAATTGCACCAATCCCAGGAAAACTGTTCCCATCTGAGCAATACCTTCAGCTCTAACAGGCAGTTACATCAGTTGTGTAGCAAATGCCCCTGCCCTATTTTCTTAACTTGTATTGCTACCTTAAGAACAGGACTTCACCAACAGACACTTTACACACAGACACTCATGGAGTGTCCTAGACATTCTCAAATTGCATTTGTGGTCTAAATACTGTAAAGTATGGTGATATTTTTGGGAACAAAGATGAAGCATAATTTCTCATCTGTTTCAAATTACACATGGAAATTACCAAGGATGTTAGTAACAAATAGATTTGCATACAGAAATTTCACAAAGGAAAAAATTGCAGAAATGCCAAAATACAATGACAGCAAAGGAAATAATGCAACCAGGCAATAATTTACCATCCTCACATTTTCAGAATCACAGTTCTAAATATTAGAATCCAATGCAGTAGACACAGTATTTGAAAAAAAAGTCTTTCATATCCCTATCCAACCTCAAGAGCTCCTGATACCTAATCTGGAAGCAGACAGAACTCAAAAAGGTGCCTCTTTTCCAGTGAAGTCGTGATTTCCCCTCCAAGGGCCTGGGGCACTCTGCCTCAAATGCTAATAGCTTGAGTTGTGTGCAATAGCCCTATACTGTTTATATAGCACTTCACATGTTCAAAGCACTATGAGATATCAGCCATCACTGCAGTTTTATGAGGCTGTAAGTATTACCCACTAAACATCAGGGTTCAAATGACTTGCTCTTGATCAAAAGAAACTTTGTGCAGCAGGACCATAATTATTTGAATTTGGTAATTCTCACAGACCATTCCTATGGCAACACAGAACGAAGAGGGGGAAGGGATATTAAGGCCAATTGCTATTGCACTCTGCTCTGGCACTGAGATGGACACACAGAGGATCTCTTAAGCAAAACTACACTCACTGCACCTTTTATAAAAAATTCTAGAAAATTATTTAAAAAATCAGGAGCAAAAATGAAACAAAAGGTTTTGAAAGCCCAGAGGCGTGTTTTTCTAAATGCATCTATTTCATATATTCACTGTGAAGAACATAAAAGACAACATGCAAATGGTACTGAAGTACTCTGGAAATCCTAAAATGGGGCTCATTCCAAAGCAGTTTGGGAGTTTTTATACCAAGAAGATTAGCAGGCAACTTAAAAGCAAGTCTGTTTTCTGCAAAAAAAGAACTACTGTCTCATGTCTTATGGCTGACTACAGTCAGACTCAGCTTTTAAAAATATAGAATGTAGTTGCTCTCCATTTTTATACATACGTTCTTCCTATGAAAATTCAACTATGCTGACACTTACATCTCTAGTCTCAAAGTACCAAGGCTCTGTTCCTGAAAAAGAATACAAACACAAAGACGTTGAAAAACAACCAGTGTATCCACAGTACATATGACAACCAAGTATAGGCTTGACAGAAATGCTAAACAGGATAGATTCTGCAGATTCTCCTCTGAAATAACTTTATCCAAAAATCCTAATGCTGAGGTTGAAGGAAGAATAAGAAAACTCTTATCTCTGCCTTTGCCATCCATGCCCATCCTATCCCTCAATATTGTCTTTCCTACCTCTTGCATTTTGCCTCAGACACAGCCCTGGTTTCCACACACACTTATGTTTCCAGAGCACACTCCACAGTTACTGGCCTTAGAACCTTGTCTGCAGAAGCACATGAGAAATAGATCAGACTACTAAGACAAAAACGTAGACCACTACACACAGTCCAGATTCATCAAATAAGAAAAGGATGCCTGTTTAAAGCTATCACAGGAAGGGGGAGGGAAAGAAATTCTCTTCAAAGGCAGCAATGAGTGCAGAGAGGATAACTAACAGAACCATTTCTGTAGCCAGGTTCATCCTGTTGCTATGAACATTTACCCTCTATCTTACAACTTTCACTTGGCATTTTTCAGCTACAGGCCACACAGAACTAACTCTAGGCAAGATTATGCCTGTAATTTCTACTGTTTTGACTAACATTGCCTGGAAAGTTAAATTACTGAAATATTTGCCAAAATATTAAAGTTTAAGTATAACATCAATAGGTGAGCATTACTTCATGGATATTAATGTAAGAACCAGTTACCATACTCCATCTAGTGATCTAAAGAACAGATGTTTGCACATGATTTATGGACACTGAAATATGTGCATATCTTCCATAAATAGTAATGTGTTCCAGTAACAAAGAGTGGAGAATTGTGATCCAAAAAAACTGGGAAAATGCAGGCAGTATTAGAATTTATTTACCAATTTCTTGGCTTTAAATAAAAAGCAAATCTCATAGAGCTAGGGCCTGAATCCCATATGCTGGAAAAGTGCTTGCAATTTCAAACTGGACCAACAACTTGAAGTAATAAATTGCAGTCAGGCTCAAAAGTGCAGATATAAAAGTCCATTTAGAACATGAGTATAACTACAACTTGTTAAATAAGAGTAACAATTTATATTGATTGAGACTCAATAAGCCTAAATGGTAAGCAAAAAGCCAATATTACTGTCTGTACTTTCACATTAAATTTGGGCTTGGAAGTTTCTTCAGTATCAAGATTTAACAAAATACTAATCAGGTAAAATTCTGACGGGCAAAGAATAGTTTTGATCTCTGCAATTAAATTATTTCTGGAAGCGCAATCAAATATTTGATTGAACTAATATCACTGCTGCTCCTCACATTCGTTCTGTTCCTAAATTAGCTTGGCTAATCAGTATCCCACCTCATAGCCTGTGTTGTAAACATGTAATATTAGCTGATGGGTTTCATTTCAAGAGCACAGTCAATTTTTGGACAGCAAACTTACACAAAAACTTAGTCAAAGCCTACAAACGTGAAGAAGCATGTCTGGAGATGTCACAGTTTCTGGGCCATCAGGACTCCGATAAGACTGAGAGAACTTCTGATCACTCTGATGGCTATGCACGTCAAACAAGTTTTGATTTAGTTTTAAAACCAGTTTTGTCAACAATATTTCACCTCAAAGTGTTTTCTGGTTTTCTGCCCTCTTATTCTATGAGCAAGAACCAGGAATGTACAAAAAAGCATCTTTGAAGAATGCTTAAACAAGGCAATCCCAATTTTTTGCTCCTGTCTCAGGCTGGCATGCACTAGTGCTTCAAGATGTTGTGCAGCTGCTACTTCTTCCCAGAGATGGCTGTGTTTCAGTAAATGGTGAAATACTCCCTCAAACATCCTTTTTTTTTTTTTTTNAGGTTAACAGAGATGTTTCCATAGGTCTAAGGATACATGAAAAGATGGTGGTTGTGTGCTTGGATTTCTTGAAAAACATTAGCCTTAGATTTACTGCATCAGTAATTAGGAGCTGATGTTACACTCCAGCACACTACAGAAACAACTGGAGTTAGTGCCTGTAGAATACAGTGAGAGTCTTAGATTACAGTGATTGTTATTTGATTCTGTTCTTGCAGTTTTTAAGATCACAGAAGAAACAAATACTTTTCATTTTGTTCTCTTGATAGCTGCACGAATTTTTTACTTTCAGCATATAACTCAAAGTCATCTAAGAACAAATTGAATTTCTAATAACTACAGTCAACTGGATTTAATTCCTTTCAGTGGAAGCACAGCAGAGTCAATACTCACTGAGATTTAGTATTACTGTTGATTTATTGAAAGTAAAATGTCAATACAACATGAAAATTTGTCATTTTAGAAAGGTTTAATAAAAAAGATGAATACAACACAAAAAATTGAAAATATAAGAACCAGTAACTGATCATTCTAATTCACTTTTTTCCAGATGAGCATCCAGGTGTCAGCTGGTGTAAATGCAGATGCCACTGACGTCAATGGAGCTGTGTCAGTTTACTCTAGCTGAGAATCTGATCCCAAGTATGCTACTGCCATTTTTAGATGCTGCCACTGGAATTCACTTTTGCAAGACAATTAAAAAATACACATCCACATATTGCATTTCTTCCTGTCCCCAAGTGTATAACTGGAAGTCTGTTGACAGACTGTGGGAGAGGACAAGTGGGAGGTGGAAGTAGCCAACAACTGCATCCATGAGATAACTTTGCAGTATCTGTATGAACACTGTTCTGTTGTCTTCCTTTTATACAAATGAATGCTTGGCTTCAAAAAGTTTTAACTCCACCTTCAAGTCACAAACAATTCCATGTCAGCAAAAGAAAAATGATGCTGTAAACCTCATGGAGTATCTACCTTTTAGATCTGTTAACACGGTATTTTAACCAGTACACAATCTGCATAGACTGTTTTAATGCACCATTAGAAAAAGTATCTAAAGCTACAAGAGCCCCGAGGCTGAGTTGTGTGTAATACCTAAGTATTTGTTCCTAAGCAATCTCCCTGCTGTACCAGCAGTAAGATTGGTAACAGTTCTAAGGCAGCTGTTTGGGATGGCCTGCAAGCCAGACTTGTATCTGGCTGACATCTTTCATATCTCATCCAGCATTTGTGTGGGGCAAGAGAGGAGGAAGAAAGGAAAAGGTGGGGCAATAAGCAGGGCAGTGCAGTACTTGACAGCTCCACCCTCTCTAAGCAGGGAGAGGGAGCTTTTGTCTCTGTTTCACATAAGGCAGTTGTTAACACGAGTGCATTGTATAACAGCTGCCTAGTATTAAGCAGTACAATGAAGCTGGAATGTTGGTCTTTTGATTCAACATAGCAAGGTCAAAATGGAAAAGGTAATTAATTAGAACTGAAGATCCAGTTTACATAGTATTGAAGTAATTGTGTATCTGTGCAGCACAACAGCCATATCTTCAATTTAGGTCAGGCCATCAAGAGGAAAAGGACTGAAGACTGAAGATGAGATGCTCTACTTCACACAGTTGCCCTCTGGAAGGACTTGCAAAGGCAGTCACTTAAATTAAGTACAGGTCATCAGACAAGATATCTAATCTATTCCTAAGACAGGCAGCTCTAGCAGTCCAAATCCCTATGGCTTTTGCAGCAACACTATGAACTACTTCCTCATGTACCTCTGTCAATTCACATTAGGTTCCAGGTTTTTTAAAGCGATATTTTATGTACATCATGACCCTATTGCTCAAAGCAGGGAAAGTGCTTTGGTTTATTTATGACCTACTAACCTTAAATTAAAAAAAAAAAAAAAAATACATCCAATCTGAATGTTTGCATAAGCACGCAGATCTGAAATAAAATTTAAAATAAAGCTGGCATTTGCAACAGCTAGCTAAGCCCAGTAAGGGATTAAAAAAAAAAAAAAAATTAAAAAAAAAATGAAAACCAGCTGAAAGAAGATGAAAGCATATTTACCCTGCATAACCTGCACACATCAGGAATCAGGGGTGGAACCCAGAAATACATTTTCTACTTAGAAGTTTCAGCCCATTTTGGAGGCTAGGTGACCAGGGAAATACTGAGGTTTTCCATGATGGAGAGTGGGGAGGAATTAATAACAACCTGTGAAAGTAATTCCTTCTAAGTTGTAATTAATCCACCCAGCCACAAGCTCTACACAGCTCCTCTCCTTCCCCTGCAGCCCATCCCAACTGCCAGACGTGAGCCAGGCAAGCCCCCATACTGAAATATGAAGTGACAGATAGAAGCAGGGAATAAGGGCATAGGAATGAGTACTGAAAAAAATGACATACAGAAAACAAGCTTGAAATAGGGCAGATCTTAAATGTGAGCAATCCTAAACCATGAAGTTAATTCATTTGGGTAGAACAATGATGTACATACACATAAGACTGAGCTGGAGAGCCTTATTCTCTCATCACTCTTACTGGTGTGCAGAGGTCTTCTCCTAACATCCATGGAATTAAACCTTTGAAATTTCATTACAAATAAATGGAGAAATAAGAATAATCAAAGTACTGGCAGCAAATATCCTGTGTTTCTGTATTGGGAAAAAAAGGTGGGCTGCCACATTTCATTAGCACGTATTTGATTTAGCTGTATTCATTATCACAGTGGCCTTCATAAACAAAACACATCTAATCTACCATAAAGAAGAAAATTAGTTGATTCAATTCTTGTCTAGTCCTCCAGCAGGCTATATTAAGACTTTTTATTTTAGTTATACTAGATGGGAAATACAGTTGAGTAAAGTGATGTAATAAATATACCTCTACACGTGGAGCAACCAGTTGAAAGACACAGGCTAAAGTCCTTGTCATAGTGTTTGTTCACAAAACAGGCACAGGCAGCACACTGATGAACTCCAGTCCTTTAGTGTTCCCCCCCTTCACACAAATACAGACAAAACCCCAAACATTTATAATGTCTTATAAATAACAATGGATGGATGAGAGTAGAGGGCACCTTTAATCAAAGGATAAGGTAAACAAACAGCAATTCATGTAAGGCAGTGAATCAGTCACATAACTTCAGCACAGTTAAGAGTCGACCCAGCAGAAAAGAATTCTGACAAGCTGAGCTTCAAGAACACCTTCTGCATAAGGACTCTGCTCACAAATGAAAATAAGGTAAAATTTCTGGCTTACCATGTTTTGCCTTCTTATCCAGCCTCTAAAATCCTTCTACAAAACAACAACTACAACCTTAATTTTTAAAAAATTATTTGTTTTTATTAATAACTAGGACAATTGAGTTGGAAAGCTCAGAAGATTATTGTGGAAATTATGAAGAAAAAAGGCTTTACTGTATGATGATCCGCTGGATGTGCACAGCATGCTGACATATTAAAAATATGTATCTTTAATGTATTTTGAATTTTAATGTATGTATTTTAAAATTAATATTAATAAATAAATATAGGTCTTGCCTTTTTATACCCTCACTTTTTTTCCTCCTGAAAGCTATCACAGCAGGTTCTGCATGTGTGAAAATTTGTAAGGAAAAAAAGGCCTTCTCTCTCTGAGATGGTTTTTTTTTTTTTAAATAAGCCTTCTTTAAAGAAAACTTATTCCTTACCAATTCTAAAGTTTAATCCAATTGAACCATTATCAATAGAAGAAATTTTGCTCAATTGAGCAATCTCTAATTGGCAACACTAATTTCTAAAACTCTTAGCCAACTCTGTTCATTTATAGGATCTCATGTTTTGTTTTACTGTGAAGTTCAGTCTTGTGAAATAACAGACAACATTAATCCACTTGTGCCTGGATCTCTAACCTTTAGTTTTAAAGCCTGGATAACTGGAACATATTTTCTTTTCATAGAAAGAAGTCTTGGAAACCGCCAGCTCCTTGCAGAAAGACTGAAACACGATGGGCAGAGAAGGGTGTTGGTGTCGGTAAGAGAAAAGTGATTGAAGTTGTATCATCTGTATGATTAAAATCACTGTGTGAATTTTGATTTCCCCCCCTACTTTCAGACATTTGAGGATGCAGACAAGTCAATGGAGTTCTGTTGTAGTGGTTGCTTCAGTGAACATTCAACGCTGTCGGTGAGTTTGGAATTAAAGTGAAAACCATCGACCGTTGATTGTACCCTCCAGCTAACCATCCTCCTCCTTACTTCATGCTTTCAGGCCTTAACACCGAAGATAGCAACCTAACCATCATAGGATGTTTCTCCCTACCCTGCCAAGCTTTACAAAAAGGTCACAATCAACATTCATTGCTGTCGGTGGGTTTAACTATGTGGACAAGCTCACTGAACAATGAATGCAACTGTGGCCCCACATTGTACAGTTGTCGTTGAGAGGAGCAGCAGCTCTGAAGGCAATAGTGAGAAGCAAAACACTGCTTATAAGCTACAGTTTTCTGGTCAGAAAAACAGTTGGGGGTATCCACTTTTTGCTTGGTTGGTTTTGAGTGTGTTTGACTTAGCTGACTGGAAAAGAAAACCTTCTTCTGAGGTATTGTCCTCACAGGGTTGAGTACCATTGAAAATGTGAAAATGCTTATTTGGTATGTGTGCAGAGAAAATAACAGGACAGGATGCTCTGTATATGCACTCCTAAGGACTCTAACATAAGAGGAAAGAATATTTAATTGCCTCTTAACTAGGCACTGTTAAAGAGTTCAGAAGTTCGTTCTATACTTGTCATGACAAAAACAACTGGGAACAAATGGGATGTAAGAGTTACAGATAATGTTATATCAAAAAATATTAATTTTACATGAAACTGATTTTATTGCATAACAAATCCTATTGCATTTGCGAATTTTAGGGACCTGAAAGATGACAGAAATGTATATTCAGAAATAATAATGGAAAAGCAGTTAAACTGTAAAGTTACTGTAAACTGAGTATCTGTGTCATGCTCTGAGTTTTGTGATAAGAAAATAAAATGTAAATAAGCTCACAATTGTGTCCTTTATTTCTTTATAACCCATTTATTAACCTGGTCAGACACACTGAAGGGCCAGCCTACATTTCTCACTTCACACAACCACCCAAGGTAAGTTCAGCCCTTAGACTCGGTGCAACTCAAATACTCTGCAGCAGGAATTGTTACAAAATCAGGAAAACTCACAGCATATCATTCTTCTCATTATGGGAGTGTTTATAAGCAGTACTTTAGACTGACTATTTAAAAAGTCTCCTCAGCACATCAGTCACACATCTATCTTGTGTAGTGAGCTTGCTTGGTTTATCCCTGCTTCACTCTGTAGGAACTGAACAGCATTAAAGTGGCAAGGCTATCACAGGACAATACATCTGTAGTCACTGGTTGAACTGTTATCAGCCTAATTAAATGGTAGAAATGTATTTCAATCATGAAAGAGATCAGTCCTTTGTCGCAAGCAAAACTAATATTTATAGGCCCCTCCCCAAACCCCGCCCTTCCTATTCCTCAAGAAACATAACCAAACTGGCAAAATAAAATTTGGGTATTATTTAAATTTGGTGTTGGGGAAGATTATCTTTTTTCATTCTGATATTTACTGGAGAAAGAACCCACATGGTCTGTTGCTCACTGAATACTATCATGGTCAGAGACAGAAGAGTAAAGTATTAAAAACAAGAGTTGCTATAAATGATTTCTCAGCAACACTGTTCAGAGATAAGCCTGTATCTTCAGGTTTACCCATTCCTACAAAAATGGGAATTTGAATTACTACACACTTACATACTGCAGGGAGATAAAGATCATATTAAAATCAAGACTCAGGGGTATACATTTTGTCTAGAAGGAGAAAACTTCAAATTAAGCTGTAGCTAGTATGCTTTTGCTACAAAACAAAGTTATTTACTGAAACTTAAAAATCTGATCTTCATTTTGCAAAACACTTATTAATGCTAGTTATGTGTTATGTGTTTTTAACAGAGAAAATACTTATCAAAACAGAAGAATCTGACATTTCTCAACACTGGAAAGAACTAACGTCCTGAAACATGAGTGGTTTCTGTATAGACGTTTTCTGTGCTAACTGATAATGCCTGAATGATTAGCATTGAGGAGGGACAGACTCCACTGCAAGAAAAAGATAAAGTTACATCCTTTTTTAAGGCAGTACTTTTCCTCAAAATACAAATCTCTCCTGATTTTGATCATCATTTTTTCCATACACTTACTAATGGAAGAAGAGCTATTCATACCCTACTAGGTCAGGATACAGAAACCTCAGCCAGCATTGACCTAGGCAGACAGTTCACTCTCCTTACAAATATAAAACAAATATTTCCACCTGGACTGCAAGTTTTTACTGATATCTGAAGACAAGAATCTGCAGCAGTTGGCTTTTTAATGGTGCCTAGCATGGGAATTTATCAGTAGTTATAGTTACACTGTGTTTTCATATAGAAATAGAAAGATGTCTCCTAAGTACAAGGATATATAGTACTTCAAACCACGTGAAATCAACCACTACAGACTAGTTATTTAATAATATTCATTGGAAAACACCACACTTATCCCAAACCCCACAAGAAATATTGGCTTGCACTTGTGTTTCCTTATGCTGTAAAGCCATAGAACAATCCCAATTTGGCAATGATAACTGTGATATACTGTGGAAAGGTTTCATGGTAATTTTCATTTTTTTTGTTAATATCATACAAATGTACTCAGTAAAATGCCCACAGGCCATGGAAACATTCTAGAAAATTGTTCCTCAGTGTCACTGTAAATAATTCACTCACAGCAATATTTTTAGGTCAGGCATATCAAAGTTGCAGTAAATGCAATGGACCTTGACATAATAGGAGCAGTGCTTTTACAGCAGTGGAGGAAGAGAAGAGGGAAAGCACTTCCCATCCATGAGAGATCAGTTGCTGTTCCCCAGTGTGCACATCACCGTGCTTGAGGACAGCAGGAGTGGTACTAAGGGCTTGTAATGAGGTTGGGAGTTGTTGGGTTTTTTAATTACCTCTAAGTTCTTTCTTTCTCCCTGGCTTCTGGCATAAGATGATTTAAAATATCCAACCCAACAGCTTCTCTATCAATTCTGTAACTTCTACTCAGCAAGTACATAAAGGCACTTGGTTTCACCTCTAAAGCTACAAGTCAAAGAATTCCTATGATAGAAATAGTCTGTGATGATCAGGACCATGGCAGGATGAATATGATAGACTTTCTGCTTTTTGGCACAGCTGACACCACCACACTAACATCTCTTGCTTTACAGATGGTGAAATGACACAGTAAGTTAAAGAGTTAAATATAGAAGTCATGTATAGTTGAAATGGAAGCAGTATCTAGACAATTTTAGACTCCAACCATGTCATTCTGGGGGGAAAAAAAAAGAAGGCTCCTGCAATCCTGACTTTTACCTCATGTAAATACCTGTTTTTCTTGCCAACCACCTTTTATTCCTTACTAATGTATATCTTTGTTACTTGCCAGAGTTACAGTGGTAACCAATTATTTTTCCAAGTACTTGCATGGTGACATCCACTACAGAATAATTTTTACATCTTGCCTTCTCTTATTTAGGTTTGTATAATTTTGTTTGAACTTTACCTTATGTTTTCTTCCCATACATCCTCCTTAAGCACAAATGCCAGAAACCTAGACTGCATTCCAAAGAGCCCAGCCAGGGCTAGCTGAAAAAAATCTAATGTCTTTTATTTTACAAGTAAAATAAAGAGATCCCTTACTGATCCTTTTCAGCCAAAAAAAGCATTTGTAATGGTACCAGACAGTTAACACATTTAAACATATCTGACATATTCTACAGATGCAGTGTCCACAAGTTCTTTCCTAGTTTAAAATAGATTATTTCATCCCCTTGAAATGCAGTGCTTACAATTTTTTGCACTTAAGAGATTTTTTTTTTTTTCCAAAATATAGCTCTGCCTTCCCCCCCCTCCAATTCACTAATGTTTTGAAAATTAGTGTCAGAAATTACTTGGTAATGCATAGTAATGGGAATGAACTTTGAATACATGCAGAAGCCTATCATGATTTAATTTTAAAAAAATTAAACTTTCCATTGTATTGCATTTCCACCACATTATTTTAGGAGTACAAACTGCAAAAGAGGCAGCAGAAGCACGATTAACTTCTCCTGCTGTCTGCACCTAAAGGGTATTTACAAGCTCGGTATTTCCATGGCTGTGGGAGACCCTTCACTTCATAACAACCAGTAATCACACACTGAATACAATTTTGTCTGACAAATGCACGTGAGCAAAGGTTTATGTTTGAGTTTAGCAATTATTGATCTGAAGAGGAAACAGGGCAAGTCTCCAAACTGCAAAGCTTTCAAATATAAATCTCATGAAAACTGACAGGAATGCCCAGCTTCTAGATCTTCTTATGAGACTGCCTTTACATTGCCACTAGAAATGAAAATACCCTCCTACCCCTAGGTTTGGATATGAACTAACACCAGAAATTTAGGGAAAGCTTCAGGTACAGAAACTAATCCACACAAGCCATGTTAGACCAGAAACTGTCTATATTCCACAGTAAATCTGAAATAAGCCCCCAAGTTCTCCAAACAGAATATAGATCCATATTCTGATCTTTCCTCATTTTACTTCATGAAATACAGCTGCTTCCAAGATAGCCCAAAATTTTTTGATGTTTTAAATCTGCTGTAAACTAACAGATACAGAAAGAGATTATAATGAGACATGATGATATAAATTTCTGGGTTGTATTTTGTTTGGTGGGGGGGTTTGTGAGTGTTTTTTCAATAATCGTTATTTTCTCTACTAGGAATGTCACACTACATTTTTAGGATGAAAAACGAGTAAAAAATTGACCAGATAACTCAAATCTATAGTACCAGTGTTCAGGAGATTCAAATATCAGGTCAGGTAAAGAGGAGAGAGAGCTGGAAAGCAATGTGTGCCTGGCTTTCACCATAGTGGAATTTTCACCTTGCACTCAAGAGAAATTACAATACACAAACTGTGTACCTCAGATACAGAGTCACCTCTGGGCACCAGCAACTTATGCCAATATTCATGCTATTCAGCTAACTGATTGCATTGACCTATTATTTAGTGATTAAACAGTTAAAGAATTTTACCACAGGCATTTTGAAACACTGAAACAAAAAGAAATACAAAAATATTTGTTTTAGCTAGCGAGACTTGAGTCCAGGTGGTTGCCCTCAAAAGTCAACATCACCATCTGATGTGTAAAACATTCCTAATTATCACAGAGTACACCCCGTGCTAATTATTTTGCTTGCCTCAAAATAATGAGCCATGATAAGCCCAGAGTTCATAACAATAGATTTACATGTTAATGCCAGCCAGTTCACCCAGTATCAAAATGCTGCTGGGTACCAGACTGACGGACATGAGGAAATTAGGCTCTCCCACAGACAGGGACAGTGAACACACTTTAGGGAGGCCACAAACTGCTAGAGGGATAACAAAACTAAAGGAACTTTGAGACACACTCAGGATATAACTATAGGTGACAACAGGAAAAAAAAGACATCACTTTAAAAACAGCAGCCAGCTGTGGATAACAGCAGATCTTAAAAGAAATCTCTGTAGAAGCTCCAGCAATATCTCTGTATATCCCCAAAACAATTGCAGCAGACTGTTCCAGAAGTTCATGTGGATCATGATCTGCTATCTAGTGAATTCAGATTCTTTGCTGGTTTTAGAGTCAACATACTTCTATCAGTTTCAGTGGAACTATGCCAGTTTGTACAAGCTGAGGATTTGGTAAGCCAACACACAAGAGAACTGTAAAAGAAGTATGGTCCCACACATCCTACACTAAGGGAAAAATGCAGAGGTGGATGTCACTCTTGGGGAGGAGGAAGAGGAGAAACAAAAGAACACGTACTTGAAAAAACATGTTTCCACCTCCAGAGAGCATTTCTGCCCACAGACAAACTGTGGGTGCCCCACACAAACAGCATTTGTACACTTCACCGCTCCATTGGTGAAGATTACTGCTTTGCAGGTACAAATAAGGAGCTTCAGAACACAACAGGCAGGAGAGTATTTTTGGGCAGAAACATCTCACCCACATTATGATAATCTGGCCTTTGCCACCACATGACAGTCTCCTTCGCTTCATGAAGCTTGAGCTATGTGGGTGGGAAAGAGCTCACAGCTTATTTTTGGCTGACGATGGCTCCCACAGCACAAATGTATGTATTTGAGCAATGGCAGCTTGTTTCCTCTCTCTCCCTTCACATTGTGCACTTGCCATCATTTCCCATTATTGTGACACAGAGCTAGCAAAGTAAGCCATTCATTGGTTACATTTGGGGAAAAAAAAAATCCAAGCAAAACATTATCACATCTTTTAAAATACCTCCTGTCACAATACCCAGGGGCTCTTTAGTTTGGGTGCTTATTGGCATACCTCTGTAGCCTAGAGCTCCAGATGGACTTCTGATGTGTATCAGCCTTTACAAGACATGATTTATGTTCTGCACAATTTGGGCAGTGCAGGTACGTGTACAAGTGCTGGTAAGTGCTGACTGGAAGTGCCTTCTGGAACCAGCTGACAGGTATCAAGAGCGAGATAAGCAAACCACAGGTCTGCTCAAAGTGAATACCACAAACTGACTGTTAAGAATGAATTCTAAAAACAAAACCAACCAACCAAGAAAACCTCCCCTTCCTCATCTCTCCATTGCTACACCACCCATCCCATCAATGCCTTTTGTGGATGCAGACAAGCACTTAGACTCTTCATCCTTGCAGGAGAAAAATAAACCAAACCAAACAAAACATTATATTTCCTTCCTCCTTATAGAGATTCCTATCTATATGGGAACAGGATTTCTGCTTTAAACCTTGTATTGAGATTCTAAGGCATTACTGTGTCTATTGCTAATTAGGAGCATGGCTGAGGAGTAATCCAAGTCTGATGCATGTGCAGAAGGGTTTGTTGCTTGAACTTAGGCATGTGCCTTTCCAGTCTTAGTATCTAGCACTAGTGGCTTCTCTCTACTTAGGTGAGGACCAGAGTTATATTTTTCCCAAAACAGAAGTCTTTCTACCTTACTCAATTTTTGACACCATCAGATTAGTTCAGGATACTCATGGCAGAATTACTTGCCTGGAGGATTTACCAGCCTTTGATGAACCAAAACTCAAAATTAATTTAATCAAAGTGCCTACAAATAATAGACCATATTTTAACGATTATCTGTAGTTATCAAAACAGATTATGTTACCTTCTTTCTACCACAAATAAAGTGTTATAGATATATATCAAGTCTCCAAAGAAATTTTGACTTGGATCCCAAATCAGTAAGATCACATTAGCAGCCTGCAGCACAGTGCCACCATCCTCCTCTAGGAGGAGGACCCACAGCTGAACAGGCAGACCCTCCACACCTGCTGAGCAAAGAGCTTGGAATTTATCCGTGTATATGTGCATGGCATCTGTGCATCTGTGCATGGTACCTGTGCATGGCACCCAGAGACTGATGGGTTCCTGAGCTGGCTACAGTTGATGTATCTTCATCATCATCAGAAGCTGTAAGACCCACTGCTAAAGTGAACACAGAGCCTGCACAGAACAGAGCAGTATGAGCTCAGGCTCTGTGTTCACTTTAAGACTGTTGACTGCTACATTTATCAGCTCTTTTGGAAATAAGGCTGCTCAGTAACTGCTTTCCAAGCTTCCACATATCTACAAATCCCATCAGCTACAAGTGTAAATTTGCAAGCAATGGGAACAACACACACACAGTCTGATGGAATCTGTAGAGAAGGTAAAGCTGTCACAGATGGCATTTTTAAGTTTTGTAGAGCCAGATATTCAGAAGCAGTGTCTGAATTTTGAATGCTTCATTTTTTTTTTTCATTTTCTTAAAAACTCCCAAAACACAGCATTTGCTCCTAGAAATAATCTTGTAATATTCTGTGGCTAAACCTCCAATAGCTCATTTTTCATGAATACATACCTAGACTATAAGAACCCTGAATTAGTACTTGGGTACAGACTGCTCAAAAATTCAGTCTATAATGTCAGTAAATAAACTCCTTATGAATACAATTTTGAGTCAGCCCTAACAGTAGAAAAAATAAGTAGGTTGCCTGTTCCTTTCCTACAGGGAAATGTTGCCAAAAATATATAACTGTCACTTTTCATCTTTGGAATAATGTTAGCTACTGAAAAAAAAGATTCACAATGAGCAATTATGTCTTCAGCTTTCATGTCATTTTACATCATTCCACTATCAGCCATGCTCAAAAGCTTAGAGGCAACATTTAGGTCAGTGACTTTTGCAGGCAGTGTATTCACTGTTTGGTAATTAAATTAGATACACTTTAAATAACCAGATTCTGAAACAGACAGCCACTTACAAACATGTGACCAAATGTATCACTGCCACTGATGACACTGGATGAGGAAAATTATGCATGTTAGCAATCATTAACTATCACTGAGGATTATAAATTTAAGGATTATGATATTAAGAATAACTGGATCAGCAAATCACTGCAGAGAAAAATCTTTAAGATGTAGCTAAAAGCCATCCTGAAGGACTGACCTACTTTTCTTCACCAAGTTTTATTTATACACGTATAGAATTTTTTCTTATGGTTAACAAAACATCGCCCACCAAGAAAGCTCTCAACCATTAATAAAACTAAATAGAGAATGAAATACTGCAGTAGATGCTCAGCTTTTAATAAGGTTTTAGCCTGCATCTCAGGCAATAGCCACTAGTGCTGTTTCAGATAAAATTTTAAACAGCAAAATAGGGACACTAATTTTCACTTTACGTGGAATTTTTCTGGATAAATTATTAACTATTAACATAAAGTTGGAATGTTAAAAACTATTTCATATCAAACACAGCTCAGAGGCATCTATTTTGTAAAAAATACATAGCTTTGCCACTTTTTCAAACCTTGCATTTGGAAATTAACATTTAATAAGTCAGAAACGGGTCTGGCAGGGGCTGTAAGATATGTTCTCTTTGTAAAAGCAAATCCCATAATTCTTCAAGGGACAAACAGACATTTATTTAAAAGAAAAAATCAAAAACCAACAACACACCAAACTAAAAGAACCAAACCCACAAACACAGTAATTTAGAGAGGTATTATAAGAAGATAAGCACTAATGTTAATGGAACCAAGGCATGCAAATGATAAGAACACAAAGTACACAAGTTCAAGCCAGTCTGGTCATTGATGTGTTTTCACTTATTTCTCCACAACAGCAGAGGCTACTGGTATTCCATGTTTTGAGTAGACATGCTGCATCCACAAAGTGCAATTCACTTTTTGTTACCTTAGCTCCCTTTCCCCCAATAAGCATCCATATGAGATTCTTTGTGACAACTGTGCAAAAAGGTCCAATTTTAAAATCCCTTTTTGTTTTTTTTTTTCTTCTGGAGACTGAACTATTGGCATTTCATTTTAAGATAGACACATGCTACAAGACACAATCCACAGCCACAGATTATTAAAATACCCTGTCCACCTATGCCTGCAGACCACTACAAACACTGAAGGCAGCCCCACAAGCTAAAGATATCACAATCCAATTGTAGCATTGCCATAGTTACTTCACAAGTCCTGAACTGGAAAATTATTCTTTCTGTTTGCAGGTCTTGCGTTGGCTGAAACACATGGAAAAACTGGCTTCAAGGAGGAAAATGCAACCCACCACATGTATATTTCTGACTGTTATAAAACAGGAGGCAGAACAAGGGGTTTCTGTGTCCCTTGCTGTGCCATAGGTAGAGGCTTGCAGGGGTGTCACCCTCAGCTGCCAGCAGGTGTTGCAATGGGCAGCTGTGTCAAACACCTATTCACTCAGCTCTGTCACTGCTGTTTTGTGCTCTTTATGGCAAGGAAAACAGAGAAAACAAAGAGCCTGTTATGCTTTAACTTCAAAGCCTCATACCCCAAGCTCCAGCTCTATACCTCGGGCACTGCAGCCCAGAAGAGAGGCAGCATAGTCTCAGGTAAAGATATTTTTCTGCTCTAATACCCTAATCTCTCCATTACTTACAAGAGATTTGGGGTTTGTTTTTTTAAAATATAAGCATAGTGATAGCAGAAGGTCGTGTGACATTTGTCATTTGACTGACAAGTAAATTTTACTCTGAAGCTTTCCAAGTTCACAGGAAGGTTTTGTCTGAAAGGCCACAGAGCTTTATCCATAAATGCTGCAAGAATCTTGCTACACAAGAAGTTAGGGGATAGTGATCTTCCCAGTTTACAGTTATCATTCTCCAGTTGCACCAATTTCCTCTCCATTATGGGTAGAGCTTTTATAAGATCCCTAAAGCCTGTGTGCAATATTTATTCTGTTAGTCTAATTAAAGGTATTACTATGTACATATTACTGAAGCTGTCCCCAGGGGTGCTTCACATCATAAATAACAGATGTGAAATGTTCTCCTATTGGGACAACCACTAGTATCAATTCTTATGCTATCTCTTTAACCATTACATCACTATTTCTTAGGATTTTTCTTAAAAGGAGAGGAAAAAGTACCATGAAAATAATACCAGTTTGGGACAATTAAATTTACTAGATCTTCACAAGCCCACATAAAGACATAAAATGAAACAGCTTTACAAAACAAGTGAGAAGCACCAAATTTCTGATGTTTAATTGCATAGAACTGTCCCAAAGATTAGTCCATGAAAGATGGGTGAAGGGCCACGTTTCCCCAACATACTTGCATCTCCCTTTTCCCAATTTTATCCTGAATTGTAAAGCTTGCCAAGAAGCTCAGATTCAACATCAGGTTCTCAGTGAGGTTGTTGAATAGTTGTGACTTGGGACAGAGGCTTGGATACCTCCACTCAACACAGCTTTTTACTTGGAGGGCAAAAAACTGACAACTGCCTTGAACATACCTAGTACAAGGCTACGTTACTGCTTTTCTGTTTTCTACAAGACCTATTATCTCATTGTACTGGAAATTTTACGGTTTGTTCCTTGCAAATCCTCAATACAACTCATTCTCCTCACATCCCAGCAGATTTTTAGAAGTTTTACCATTTATTCCAATATTAATCCAAGGAATTTAACTTCAGCCAATAGACAGATAATGGTGTGATTCCCCTTACCACTTCCTAAAGATGCAAAAGATTGTTCCTCTTTCAAGGAATCATCAGTCCTTCTCTAAGCTTTTCAATCCTTCCTTGGAAGCACATCTTTCAAGCATTTTTTCAGGAAAAAGTTCACAAGAGAAATTAGAGTTTCACATATGACTGACACTGTCAGCACTGGACACTTGAGAGTAGAAAAGACAAACTACTGGAGCACAAGTATACCAGAACTGAAGAAAGACTTGTAGACAAAAATACATGCCCCACTTTCTCACTGCAGACCAAGGTGGACTGGAACAAGTGACATGTCCCACAGTGAACCTGCAGGCATCATTGCTGGGCCCCAGGCAGCCGAGCTTTGGGACAGCAAGGATGTGCTGGACAGGCATGGTGGACACCAATGGCACAGGGGATGACAGGGTGGAGTAGGTCAGGTAGGAATGGGAGGAGGGATGGTCAGGATTAGGGAATTGTAGCATTGATAGATAAGAAAAGAGCACTTCATAGACAGATTCCAGTAAGAAAATTTTAGACCGGTTTTGCGAAATGAAAACTCGATTAAAAAGCTGTGAGAGAAGCATCAGATGGTGTCTCAGCACAGATTAAAAAATATAATTCAACAAAAGGAGGTGAGAGTTGAGACATTTTGCAGGAATGGGGAAAACAGGCCAACAAATGCCTCAGAAAAGGATTATGGAGGGACCCGAATAACTGGCATGCAGCTGTTTTGCCCCTTTTGCTGCTCACTTCCATATTTGATGACAGCCCTTTGCACTCACCAATCCCCTTGGCTGAGACAAAGATGGCACAAAGACAGCAGCTGGGCTTGCCTCTGCAGAAAAAGCCCTATGAACCCAGGTACCCATCTTTCCCAGACCCTCATTTTTTAGGTTAGCAGCCTGGCCCCGCTGTCTTGCTGTGACTCTACAGGTCAGAGTCTGGACTGGACTCCATTTGAAGGCAGGCTTACACTGGACCAGAGACTGGCAATACCTGGCATATCACTGGCCTTATTCCCTTACACACTGCTAAAGGCACCTGTCCTGCTTTCCCTGCTCCCTGGATATTTGTGATGGAGCACAGACTCTTTGCCAGCTCACTCTCAAAATAAACTTTCCTACTTCTAGCATTGGAACAGGACCTGAGAGTTAGAAGGATCAAATGTGTAAATACATTTTGTTTGTACAACTACCAGGTTTTCTTCCACTCCTTGTGGGTATTTTTCAAATTTGAAGGAGTTGGCTTTTTTTAAGGGAAAATAATGTCTGAGAAATCCATTGTGAATTCTGGCAAATCAGTATTAGTCATTTGTAGCCAGACCAGGATAAAAAGTCTTAAACTTTTCACTGCTCTATTTATTTACTGAAATGTTTTGTGTCTGGGTGGAGTTTTTGAGGATGAACATCCCATTCCTGCCAACATGCTCAGACAGCCATGCCCATGCACAGCTGCTGATCCCATGTCTCACCATGCAGTTGCCTGCAAAACAAATAGTCACATTTTTGATCTCCACTTTGGTTAATAAAGATTTTTCATTTCTTTTGTTTCAAGAAATGTTCACAATTTTTACTTATGCTATAGCAACTCTTCACTGTGTGTTGTCTTTATATGCACAAGAGGATGTGCTTCATCCAGGAAGCTTTAGACAACAAGTCATAGCAGTACCTGGCTAAATTCTTTCACCCTCCTGAAATACTATTTTGAAGTTGCTTTGTCCTAAGACAGTCACAGTCAGACTGCTTTTGCTCTCTGCCTCAAAACTTAGCAAAAACATAAAACACGTGAACAATAAAGGCATTTGTGATTTTCTTACAAGTGGCAAAAACTGTTTTCCAGGAGTTAATTTTTTTCATCTCAGTTCTCTTTTCTTTGAGCCAACTTCTTTTTTCCCAGACTGTTAAGAGTTCATAAAAAAATCTTCTGGCTTCTAGCAAACTTATGTTCTACTTTCATCTAGAAAGACATAAAAGTGTTGAGCCAAACCCACAGTGTTCACCACCATTTGAGACAATCTGTGCAGGTTTTTTGCATTGCTGTTTGCAGTGCCCAGTACAGAACTCTGTACATAACCCAGCTTTCCAAGTGTCCACACACACACCAGGCTCTGGGCAAACACTCAGCAGCAGTCTGTGCAGGGCTTTCTTAGGACTGGGATCAAAATAGCTCCTTCAGCTTGTGTGTGTGAATATTGCCTTTATCATATAACCAAGACTCCAAAATTAGAATTACAGTGGGTATTTCTGCTGATCTGAAAGATTTAACATCTCTTTTCTCATAAAAAATTCTATTTGAAATAAAAAATTAATGTTCCCAAATCTAGTACTACTGTACACAATGTAGGAAAGAGACAGTAATTCCATATCTCAATAAATTTTTTAAATGAATATTGAGCCAAAAAACTCAATACCCACCAATGAGACATTGGAGAAAATTTTAAAGAGGCTCTATGACAGGTTCATTTTTTGTGTTGTTTTATATGGACAGACCAGAAATTCAGGGCAAGCTGGGTTTAGAAATCATGCTTCCCTCAGATCCTCTCTCTTGAGGAACCTATAACAGCACTTAAACATGCAATGCAAGCATATTGTATAACTGGGATTCCTCAATAAAATAATGGATTAACCACAAAATAGTAGAACAAGTCTTTTGTGATTTCCAGCTAAACTGCATCATCAATGGATCAAAATAGACAGGGGGAAAAATTGGGATATCAGATTAATTTCAATCAGTATTTTCAAGGAAATACACTGAACATGTTAATCTAAAAAGCTGTCTTTTAATAGAGGTTAAGAAAATATAAAATAATTCTTAAATTAATACATTAACTGCAGACCATGCATTTGAGTTCACTTAAAAGAAACTGTTAGGAAAGCTAAGCCCCACCTTCTTCCATCTGGTTTGGTTTGTCCTGAAACCATTTCCCCTCTCCTCCTTTCAAATGCATTACTTCAATCACTGAACTGTAAAGGTCTGGCTTTATTTAACATCTGTGTTTTGATGCACATATATAACCAGAGGATTGTAAAGCTTTTTGCTAAGCAGTGTTTATATTGCAAAGAACATCTTTAAATTTGTTAGGATTTTATTAGCAGTTGTCAGAGGTTACACACCAAACCTCTAGGCTGGGGACAAACCCATACTCATCTTCTGTGGACACCACTAAAGAGAAAGTTTGACAGGCACAAACCATCACTTCAGGCACCTGTTCCAAAATTCAGACAGACCTGAGTCACTTCCTTGCTTCCTCTACACACCTTGCACTCCAGTAAGCTTGACTGCTGCTTTCCCCACTCAGAAAAACTAAATAATATATTGTACAAGATGTTTTATTGGATGCAGGGGCTACAATTGAGGAAAGGGAAATAGATGTCTGTTTGATTTATAAACATTACATACAAGCACAGGAACACGAGCAAAAAGAGACAGTGTCCACACAGAAAGCATTTCCTGCACTGCTTCAACTTCCCTTCAGACTGAGGCACTACCAGAATCTATGGGGTTTTGTTCTGCACACAAAAATAGTATTTAATCATAATAGAGTCCAAAAAAATGTCCATGAAAGGTGAAGATTTCACTATAAATTATGTCACTCGGTCACATACCTCTTCTCACTAATTACAATTGCCCCTCCTGAAAGTTTCCAGATACTGTAAGAAGTCTCTCCCTTCATGAGGAATCTACATAAAATCTGAGTAGCCTGATCAAAAAACATAGCATCTTTTAACTATGCTGTATATCCTCAAGGTTAAAGGTGATATAGAGAAGCATTTTTATTCACTTGCACCTTGCTCAAAATTAATTTGTTTTCTATATTTGCTAATTTTAAAAAGTTGGTCCTTATGAGAGTGAGATAAGCTTTTATCTTTCACAAGGAGCAATACAGAAACATGCCTCACAAAGATATCAGCAGGAAACCAGGATTCAGCTGTGTTAGGTACAGAATGAAATAAAATGTTGTGGCAAATTTAAAGATATTCTGGAGTATAATTTCAACTGTGTGAAACACAGAAAACTTGCTGTTAGTTTGTTCAGTTACTGTCTGGGCTTGGATTTCCAGTGTTTTAGGAGTGATAACTGAATACATGACTTAGTCACCTCTGAACATTCCAAGTAGTAATAAAACAATCAAGGAAAACTGGATAAATTAATTCCATTATTTTAGCTCCAAGGACCCAGTATTTGTTTTCTTCCAAGTAACTGCTCAGGTACAGGAACCCTGGTGACATGAGATGCTTGCTCTCCACTACAAGGAAAAAAAAGACCACCTTATTCAGTCACATTCCAAAGCTGTTACCTTTTACCCTAAATTTGGAAACTGAAATGAGATCAGTAGTACTTTTCACCACTGTTTCTGAAAAAGGGTTTTTTCTTTTGTGTAATACCCAATTCAATATTCTATCTGAATATACTTGATATGAAATTGCCAGATGATAGTGCCTAAAAGCACGGATCAACTAACTCTGCATAGCAGAGGGCAGAAGAGCATGGAATGGCATCAAACCCAGACTGGAATTCACATCTTGGTAACTGTAATTCTCAATTCACTTTTTGGGGGTGTGAAGTTGGATGGGGGGAGAGTAAGAAGTTGGGTTTGATTTTAGGGGTTTGGGGGTTTTAAGATTTAGGAATGAATGAATATGAAACTGGAGGTACAGATTCTTTGGCAAATGAAAACACACAATGGTTCTTACTTTCGAAAGAGATCTTAGTTCCTTAACACATCCTCACAAATAAGATGTATATAACCTGGCAGAAGTCAGACATGAACCTGGGTGGCAACGAAGAATTTATCATGCAAAATTGTTGCATGACAGGTCATTAAATTAGCTGTAAGGTTCTCCAAACTGACACAGGATAACATCTTTAAAACACTGATTTAATTGATGGCTGAGACTCTAAGAGTGGCCCAGGAGTGAGGGACAGTGCCTGCACTGCTTTCACCCGAGGCAGCTGCATTTGAGAGCTCACCCTGACTGAGCAAGTCAGCACCAAGCACCCCAGGCATCCAGGGGAGTTAAGGATGTCAGTTCGAGTTTAGGCCACCTCAATCAGTTTGCAAAGGAAAAGAAAAAGCATCACTCTGGGATCACAGCAAGCCTTTCGAAAGAGAGCCCAAAAGAACCCGATGCAGGATGTTGCTAACTTTAACTTTGAGGCATCCTTTATCTCTGTCACAGCTCCCACACCAAACAGGAAAGGCTTGTGCAGAGCCACTGTTTCAGTCTGTCAGCAGTGCCTCAACACCTCGGGGGTTGCTCACCTTCCAGTCAGCTCTAAGCCACAAGAGGTGAGGGTGAGAGAGCTGCCAGCTTGCACCCCAGACTTGAGAGTCTCCAAAGCTTTTTAAGCAGGAGCCACACAATTAAATAACTGAGATGATGTTATTGTGGACTTCAGATAAGTCATAGACCTATTGAAAAAAAAAAAAAAAATTCAAATTCTGAATGCTAATTCTGGAAACAGAGTACCTGGAGAATACACTATTCTAAGCCTATAATTTTGACATGTTATTGGAAGAGAAAGAATGTCCCAAGAAGACTTTCTCTACAGAGGGGGTCAAAAATACACATTGTAAGCAAAGTTGAAAAGAGAAAATAAAGTTGGGGGTTTTTGAAAATATCAGCTACAGCAATTTTAATGCTATGCAAGGTTTAAGGAAAAAAAGGTCAATTTCTAAGTTGAATTAGTCACATTAGGTTCAACATGGTATGGAAATTGAAGTCTGAAGTCTCAAATCATACTTAATGATACATAAGGCTTCCTCTTAAAAATAAATTACTGCTCTTTGATAAGTCTAAGAACGTCCCAAGGAAGAAAATGACCCTGTTAAAACACAGATATAATACTAAACACCCAGCTTTCAAGTATTATCTAAATACAGGGTGGGTTGAACTGGTCAAGTGGGAAGCTGGCTCTTCATCACATTGCCCATCAGGTTTCAAATTAGCATTATTTAAAGTAAATCAAAAAATAATTAGGTTAAGTCAAAGGACTGCTGATTATTAGCAACCCCAGATATTATGTGTGCAACATAGTGATAAACCTTTATTTAAGGGCTCATTGGTTCCTCATCAGGCATTCTGAGTAAGGTGCTAATCAAGAAAGTCCTCACTAACACAACAAGAAATATTGCAACTTCAAAAAAAGGTTTTAAAAGAGATAATTCTCACTTGGTGTCTTCAGGCAGCTGTTAAAAAACAGGGTCCCGTTTCTAAATCTGCAACAGCTCTCAGCAACAGCCACTTTGCATCCTATACTAGAAAACTTCAGCCCTTACAGCAATCTTTCACACGTTGCTTCTGTGCTTATCTATAAATATAATGAGCAATCAGCCCCCACAGTGGTGCCTTGCTGTCTGTCTAGAACTACTCCTCTATTGTAAAATTTTCAGACAGTGCTTTTGCCTGTTAATAAACAGAGCAGCCAAGCTTGCCTCAGAGTTTAATCTCACCATATCTGAACTGCACACATACCCATATATCTTTATGAGCAGATATTTGGAACAGAAACAAGCTCTAGCAGAGATCTGCATTTCAAGCTACAAATCAGAAATGCACTTTTTGATGACCTTTCTTTATATACATAGAACAAAGTACACTATTAATAAACAAACATGTGCCCTAAATTCCCAGGGTCAGCTTTATAGCAAAGCTGTCCTTATGAACACAATGTTAGGCCTCCTTCAAACCCCACATTTGCTTAATAAAGAAAACTGTGTGGCAGAGTACATCTGCACCCACACTACCAGAATATACATATTCAAACTGGAGACTATGAATGCATGTTGTGACACCATGCTTCATTTCAGTTTAGCCATCTACTCCATAGGGACACTGCTGTGGATCTCTTGTTTCTCTGGAGTTTTTCCATCCATGTTCTAAATCCAACACCTGCTTTAAATCATGCTGTAGTTAGTCCACTAGAGGTTAAGAAAGCTCCTGGGAAGACCCTTCCAGGTTTTAACTGGAGATCTCATAGGTGGCATACTAAAGAGTTACAACACCAGACACGGACACAGCCCCAGTCAGAAGCTGGGACCAGTACAGGGAGATGCTAATGGGCAGTCAAAGTGTCTGGATTCAGCAGGGCAGACATGCATTGCTGCTTTCCACTCCTTGCAGATGCATTTAGGAGAGGCACCACCTGTTTGCCCAGATTTTTACATGCTCCTTTCACAGATAAATCATCAACCAGCCATCCAATCCTGATTGTGTTATGAGAATTTTACAATTAGTGGGATACTCCACTAGAAAACAACACCCAAACTTACTGTACTGCATCTAGCCATGGTAATGCCAGCAAGTTGTAAAAATTACAGTTGCATCCATGCTTAAAGGAAGTAATACCAATGAAGCACAGAAGAATCCAAAATGAAGTTGTTGAAATTTTTTTCAGGGAAGTTATTCTCCCTGTAAGTTATTTTAAAGCTTGACTTCCTTTTTTTCCAAAGGGGTTTCTCAACACCAAGACAGGCACTGCTCTGTTGGCTTTACAGGGACTACAATCACACCATTCCAGTCACACAGGCCAAACTCTGTGACATGGTTCAGCTTACATAGCTGCCCATTTTCTTAGTTCCTGGTATTAAAGGCAAAATAAGTGTGATCCAATGGAGTGATAGCCTTACCTTATATTACTAATGTAATCAGAAATACCTAAAGAAAATGCATCAAAAATCAGCTAAACAAATTTTAGGCTTACTACACATAGTTTAGTTAAAGTACCACTCAGGCCAAAGTTTGAGACTATTTTGTAGTTTAGGAATCTGCACAAATATTCCCAACTTATATAATGAAATAGGCAACTTAAACATAGATATAAAGAGACCTAATTTATATATGGGTACATTTGCTAGCTTGTAACTGAGATCATCTGAAATGAACAAAATCTATTGCTTTCCTTTATAGCAAACAACAGTACATGATGTTTAACTGGTGTTTGGTTTAGGTTATTTCTCTGTGTGTTGATAGATTGGTGAACTTCCTGGTTAAAGCTTTTTGATCCTCATTTACTAGAAGTGGCATGCATGCTGACACAAACTGAATGCATATCATTTCCTCTGCACTTATTTTTATGTTTGTATTTGTAATCACTTTCTAGTTGAAGGGAAACTAACAAGTTATGGAAGAAACAGAGCCTTTTCTGTCCCAAAAACATGCTTTCACAAATAAAGAAATACTCCATTTGCCTATTTGGGTGGTTTAATTCCTGTCCCATACATTTTCAGAGCCCTTTTCTGTCCTTTTTCACAAGCTGGGTTCTGCTAAGTGGGAGAAGAATTTATTTGGTTCTGCATTTGGGCTTTTAAAAGTCTTTTTAAACCCATAATTGCCAAAGTGAACTCAACACAAAATAAAAGTAGATTCCCAAGACCATATTTTTTTTTTTAAGTTTTACATTAAAGACCCACAGATTTAACACACAGAGGTTGTTTGTCTTGCATGTTACACAGAGCAAGGCCTTTTTTGAATGTCTATTTCATAAGCTGGTTTTTATTTGTTCCCATGGCATACACACACTGGTGGCCAAGAACATAAATTGTTGCAGTTTTCTCAGAGTTCCCTGCCTATGGCAGTAACTACCACATTACTTTTGCTTCAAATATTCATTCTGTAACCAAATTTCTCTATCAAGAGAAAGTGATCTTCCTGAAAAATAGTAAGATGTGGATAAACACCACCTATTCAAGCATTTGATTACTTCAAGACTAGGTTCTTAACTTAACTTCATCTTGACCTTAGTCTCAGTGTATAAAAATTCCATAGACAGACTTTAACTTCACAAATTGGAATAAATTTGCCTCCCCCTCCCCACCACGCTCAATCCAAGGAACTGCCACTAACTGGTTTCAGGTGGAGCTCTGATGTAAAGTAATTGCACATTCACATTCTCTTTCTTTGTCCATGGTGCAGAGGGAAGTGATAAAAATTTTTGAATTCAAGTAGAACTGGTAAGTAAAAGAAAAAAAAAAAACGAAAATAAAATCTTTCTTTACCCAAGAAAAATTGCATACATAATTGGATTGTCAACATTACACACCTTCCAGAAGAAAAGACAGTCACTGAAGATTCCACCTCCTTAAAATGCATCAAAAACTTTCACCTACTTTTCTGAGCTCAGTTTAGCATAAGAATATATTACCTGAGCTCAGGATCTGTGACAGCACCAGAAAAACAAATCCTTGTGAGACAACCAGGGAAAACAAGAGCACATACAGGAGATATGGGCACATTCAAATTTCCCTCATGAACACTTGTTAGGAATCACCTCAGCCTGCAATTTACTTTGACAAAACCTTTCCCTAATTTCTCTGTCCAACCCTTTAAAAGCCCAAGCCTCCTCTCTCTGTCAAACAAGTTTGTGTAGCCGGTGTCCCCAAAATGCAAGGGCAGTGAAGTGAAAAGCCTGAGGCAGGAGAGCAGAGACCGGGCTTACCCAGGGCGGTTCTCCCAAACACACACAGCGGCCGCCCTATGAGTGTGGAGGCAGAGCCTTTAAAACCTCAGACTCCAACTCTCTTCGAGAAGAAAGGAAACTTTTCCCTCCCCTGCTCCCACCACCCATGCAGATACTCCAGAGGCAGGGCTCTAAGGCAATTTAACAGGAATAGCCTACCTTAGTGCAGCAGCTCTTCACAGGACACTGCCCGGACACCCTCCTGCTGGCTGGAGACTGCTCCGGTACAGCTCCTGCCGGGTCCTGCCGGTGGGCTGAGCCCCGGTGCAGCCCCTCAGCCCCCAGGTGTGGCCGCTCAGTCCCCAGGTGTGGCCACTCAGGCCCTGATGAAGCCCTGAGTTCCCAGGTGTAGCCACTCAGGCCCTGATGTAGCCCTCAGCCCCCAGGTGTGGCCACTCAGGCCCTGATGTAGCCCCTCAGACCTAAGGTTCAGCCTCTCAGTTCCCCGTGCCACCCCCCAGTCCCCGGGTGCAGCCCCTCAGACCCAGGTGCAGCCCCTCAGACCCCGGGTGCAGCCCCTCGGGTCCCGGTGCGGCCCCTCGGGTCCCTGTGCAGCCCCTCAGACCCAGGTGCAGCCCCTCAGACCCCGGTGCAGCCTCACCCCGGGCCATGCCACACTGCAAACCTCTGCTGCAGCTCCTTCAGGCTCTTTGCAGGGGCACTCAGGGTAACTCCGGGGTTACTCCATGAGCCACAGCAGCTGTTCCCAGTGGGTGCCGGTGAGGCTCTCCCAGGCACCACTCTCAGTACCAGGCCCGTGACAGGGCTGTGGATGAGGATCTGTGCTCTGTGATGCCTCCCCAGCTGGAGCTGTCAGGCAGTAGGCCCTTGATTGACCGCAAAGATATTTTTTTAGATCTTAAAGATGGTTACAAAACCTAATGTCTCCCATCCTGCAAACTGTTTAGCTCCCGTATCCCTACCTGTGCTCCACCTGGTCTTGCAGGGACCAGCTGTTCCCACAGTGGCCAGCTAATGGCAGCTAACGAGTGAGCTTTTTCACAAGGGTTGTTCACTTCCGATACTAAACAGCAAAAAGAAATTACACTGTGCACTAATCTATGGGCATAATGAGTTGTTAAAAGTTTTCAGAGTACTTTCTCATTTGTGAAAATAATTTTATAATTTTGCCTCCTGAAACCATGCCTGTGGGGGCGGTTCATGTGAGTGGTGTGATCAATCTTTTGAGTTACACCAATTCTTAATTATGTCTGCAAAGAATCTGCATTGTCTAGCAGCTCTGTCCTACTGTGACTTTAAAAAATATCAATTCCAAATTTCTCGAGCACTGCAAAAATGTTTCTGCATCTAATACTGAGCATCTGTCTAGAAAACATATCAATCATATGATCACAAACAGCTGTTGCATTAGACTTTTAATCAGCCATGATTTTCAAAGGAGACAAAGAATGTTGGATGCAGTGATGGAAAGTTATTGAAGAGAATGCCCTACTTGAGAACTAAAAATCCAGTCTCAGGGACTCAGAGCTTTACTAAGCATTCTAAAAACTCTTCATGTATACAGACAGTAGAGTTATCTGAAAGAAATTGGATTAAAATACTATGACACAATTCATGTAGAAGCTAAAGTGTAAAAGGTGCTCCAGGCAGGTATTTTGTTATTAAATGTAAAAGGCATGTACCACTAGCTTGAGCAGATTGCAAAGAATAAAGTTGTTTCTCAGCAGTCTGTTTTCTCTTCAAGTTTCATAAATCTATATAATGAGGGGTTATGAAGCCCTATTGGAGATAGAACATATCCCTTTGCCTAGAAATCCTTGATGTCCAAAAATGGCCAGTTTCTCCTGTCAGTAAAGTTAGTGTAAATCTGCATTAGCTCTGTTGGATTCAGGAGGTATTACAGGGTAGCTCCTGACTCATTTTCAATAGAACATGCCAATTTGAAATAGTAATATGGCTAAATCTGTGACATCCATCTGACACAAAACCACAAGACTGAAGAAAGGCTACTTCTAGAATTGCTTTAGGGTTTTTTGTTTCTTTTTTTTTAAATCCCAAACTCTTGGCATTCAACTACTATAAATAGCTTCATAAAGTACTAGAAAATATATATAATGCAATCCCTTTAAAATACTTTAAAGTTCAGAGCTGTAAGGCATTCTAAAACACATCCACACTGAGAGCATCATGCATGGTGTTTGCTCCACAGTCAACCTTCATAAGCTTTCCTAGTCTTTGACTTGATCCTGCCTCACCTCCCGACCCCTGCCTGACTTAGATGTTTCCTGCTGACCCCTTTGTTTTGCCCAGAAATGGGCTGGATGTCCTGCCAGCCCTCCCCTGGACTGCCTACCTGCAGCAGAGGTGAATGTTGCAAAGGCCAGTGCAGTTCTTGGGAGCTGTTGTTTCTGAGTTAGGGAGAAATCCTGGAGCTAAGGTCCATGGGCAGTCAGCAGACATAATGTCACCCAGCAAGTGATAGTCAAGTGCTTTTACTTCTGTCAAAGACCATGTGCTTTTGCCTTGCTTCCTCATAGGCAGGTGAGGGCTTTCCTTCATTTTGGGCAGCCCAGGCTGCTTGAGGGAGTTCACAGCAAACATTGCCTGCCTTTTGCCTCCTTCTCCAGCTGCTTATTCTTGCTCTGCCCAAAGCAGTTCAAGGTCAAAACACCCTGAACAGCAAAGGCATTTTTTTGAAGAAACCTTCTGTGAGATGGGCAGGGCAGACCCAGCATAAAATTGTATCCAGCAGCAAAAAAATAAGTTTATTCTGTCACACCATGATTTGAGGCTCCATCTAAAAGAATAGCCATGGGATCATGAGCTTCTGCAAGCCTGATATTGCAACCAGAAACAGTCACCCTTGACAAATGTTACCTAGAAATTGTCCCAGAGGAAAGCCCACTCTTCAGATGTTCTCTACTGTCTATCTAGCTGAGACAACATTAGCAAATTCTTTTTAAGGGGTCAGGGACATATATGCAGTGGGTTCACTCTGTCTGAGCAGCAGGTGCCCATCAGAGCCACTCAGTGACTCTCCTCAGCTGGGCAGGGCAGAGAAAATGTAATGAAATTGTCCTGTGTCGAGATAGGATAGAGATCACTCAGCAGTGTGCACTGTAATGGGAAGAAGAGACTTCACTTGGAGAAATTAAATTGTTAGTAATCAAACTGGAGTAGGATAAGGAGAAATCTTCAAATACCTTTCCCCCAGCCTTTCCTTATTCCCTTCACTCCTGATTTCTCTACCTCCTCCCTGCCAGCAGTACAGGGGGACAGGGAACAGAGGCTGCTTTCAGTTCATCACACGTTGTCTTGGCTACTACATCCTCCTCAGGGGGAGGACTCCTCCCACTCTTCCCCTGTGCCAGCGTGGGTCCCTTCCATGGGGTGCAGTGCCTTGGGAACAGGCTGCTCTAGCAGGAGTCCCCAAAAGCCTCAAAGCTCCTGTCAGCTCCAGTGTGGGCTCCTCTCCCCATGGGGCCACAGGTGCCAGGCCAGGAGCCCGCTCCAGTGTGGGTTTCTATGAGGGCACAGCACCTTTTGGGCATCAACCTGCTCAGGTGTGGGGTCACCTATGGGCTGTGGGTGGATCTGTGCCCCCAGGGACCTCCCTGGGCTGCAGGGGCACCTCACCATGGGCTGCACGGGAATCTCTGCTCCCACACTTGGGGCAGCTCCTGCCCCTCCTTTCTCACTGACCTCGGTGTCTGCAGAGCTGCTTCTCCCACATATCCTCACTCCTTTCTCCTCTTTTCATGTGCAGCTGCACAGTGTTTCTTTCCCCCCTTTCCAAATACATTATTCAGAGGTGCTACCACTGTATGGGCCTGGCCTCAGCCAGCAGCAGATCCATCTTGGAGGGGGCTGGCATTGGCTCCAGAGAAACTTCCAGCATCTTCTCAGGGAAGATTCCCCCAAAACACCACCCCACACTCCCCCTACCAAAACTTTTCCACGTAAATCCAATGCAGCACAGTGGAATGTAACTTAATTTCTGATGCTGTCTCTTTCCCAGAAAAACACAGATAGAGGTGCTATAGATTCCTTTATATTGCAAACAGTCATGTGAAAGACAGATGGAAAACTCATGGGAATGAATGTTCCCACGTACTTCAGAGATTTTTCACACAGTTCCTGAATAAGGTGCATTTCCATACAGTTCCCAGACACAATGGTAATTAACACTATAAATCAGATACATAAAAATCAATAAAATCATAAATTAATAAAACCTGTAGTCATAAATGTGGAGTACAGAATGATTGTTTAAAAAAAGCAATAACAAAAAAGCCTAGCAGCATTTGTTCAAGGCTGATTACCATGGAGCTGGCATTACCTGATCTGGCTGGCAGAGTTCTGCTACCAGCACCAGTGACTGACAGAGTGCTTTCTAGAAAAAGCACTTCATGCATTTCAGATGTGATCTGGAGACCTTCCATGTTTGAAGTCTGAGTTGCACCATTTTCACCTGCCTTGGTGCCCTGCTTTGTGAGCAGGTCAGCACTTTATAATTGTCATGAAGACACTTCTTTAAGGTACAAAAAAATGTTTTTCACAATTCAGTATCATGAATCAGTCTCACATCTTTAGATACCATACATACAGCCAGGAGGGGGTTGATTGTTGAAAAGAAAGTAGCCAAACTAAGTGTCACTTTAAGCTTTTCATGATAAATATTGCCAGTAATAGACTAATAAGTAAAATAAACATCCTTAAACCCTGTCTCAATGCTTAGCAACAAAAGCTTTACATTTTTTCTTCCACCCTTACTTAAATTTCAGCAAGGTGAAAGGACTGAATGTTTTACTAGCAAGATACCTAAAAGTTATTAAAATACACCAATAGCTGTTTTCCTTTATGTCACGTGCTTAAATATTTTACCACTTCAGATCATTGGCCACTAACTATAAGAAGAGATTAGTGAAGTTGAAAACCAAAATTCTTGAGTCACGCTTAATTCCCATTTCTGCTCCTCAAAGCAGCCCTACTGAAATAGAAAAATACTTTTCTCAGGCATCAGACACATTCAGGAAATAATATTCTATCAAGTCTTTGGTTCCATTGCAGTAAAAAAAAAAAAAAAAAAGGTCCATAAATTAAAATATATTTAGCACTCAGAAAATAGAAGTGGTAAGAGAACATTTCTATTTTTTTTTCCCAGGAGCAATTATAGTTACTCTAAAACATCTCAAAAGAAAAGCAAATAAAGGAAGATAGGAATTGCCATAACAAATCAGATCCAAGATCCGGTGTCAAAGACAAACGCTTGACACAGAAAGCAAAAAGTTCTGCACTAGGAAGGTGTGAGGTGGTCTTTCCACGCTCAACATCCCAGGTTCTTTCTCTCCATTCAACTCACTTGATTTGGGCCTCATTGTGCCATTTATGTGTTCCTGCTAATGGCCACTACTCTGCATGTGTATCCTGAATGTTCTTTGCTTCTGCTTGCAGTTCGCACTCCCAGTTAAGCCTCTCTATTCAGCAAGAAATTAAAGTGCTTTTTTAGCTGTTAGTACTCACTAATAGTCATCTTGGAAATTTGTTACACCTGGGTTGCCAACACTGTGAAACACATGTCTCTGACAGCCTCTTAATTTAGGCGTGTTCTCAGGAAAAGCATGTTCCAACAGATCTTTCCCTCTCCACAGTTACTGCCTGCGCACATTAATGATATGAATCAGCACTCCTGTTAACATGTCTCCCCATTAGTGCTGCTTCTCATAAAAATGTTTGGGTTGTTCTTTTTCTGGGTTGATCTTTTTTCTTTTTTTTTTTTCCCCATTTAGGTAACATGGAATTTTTACAGCATATTTTTGCACAGAAAACTGCAGACAGTATCTGCTCCTTTCTGAGCTACCTAAATCTTACCTTGTATTTCTCCAGGGATTCCTAGTTGAGATCTTCAGTCTTGGATTTTTTTTCCATTAAGTGAATTGAAACAGACATGTAAATTTAATGGATAGCTCTGAAAGTCCTAATTCCTATTCTGTACCCACTCTGCCAAACTACATCAGCACCTGGCCCTGAGCATTTTGTAATATGGCAGCAGCAGCTGCATGTCATATATAGCTATACAAAAATCTTACCTGTGAACACAGACTTTGTTGTAGGATCAAGCAATAACTGTACAGTGTGAAGGATGCAGTCAGGGATTAGCCTATCAGAGCAGTGCCTCTCTACTGATCCCCTCAGTTATAGGTATTTATGTGTACATAAAACACTTTCTCATACTCACATTTTTGTCCTGCTTCCTCTTTGATTCTCACAAAAACAAGACACATAACAGCATAGGGTTTTTTTCTAAAATGCTTGTTTGTTCCCCAGTTACTGAATATAACTTCACAGTCTTTCAATCTTACCATTTACCCCTAGTTCAAAGTATTATATTCCTTACTTTCCAAATAGTCTTTGTGTCTTATTTCCCAGTGACTTGCCTAGAATCACACCAAAGACAAGGGCAGAGGAAGGAGCTGAGTCCTCCACCAGTATTCCCTGGGGGGGCAGATAATTCTCCAGGTCAGTCCTTGCTCCTAGCTGGGGTTACTGTGCCTGGAAATAACAGCTCATATACACAAAAACCCCATTAGATGAAAGGCTCACATTACCTGAAAAGGTCTTAACATTAGATTAGGTTTCCAAATTCCTTTCTCCTGGAAGCTAATGAATGTGAGTTTACATGCTTAACTATTACTGAGCTGTGTAGACTTCAGGATTAAAATATAGGCATACTGTTTGCCAAACATTCATTTAAAGGGTTCTGCTAAGTAAAATTGAATTATTGTAGATTAGTGAGTGTACAGATTAATGTTGGATATCTCTGATACTTTAGTGCATATCTATGTGTTCCTACTTCCATTCTTAATAGATGTACTTGCATATGAGATGGGGAAAGGAACTGCTTTACTACAACTTAACCTTTTTTGCTGAATTCAATGGTTTTTCAAGCAGGATACTCAGACTCTTCCTTCTCTTGAATCTGCACAATAAATGAAAATCATAGGAGCAAACCTGTTTTAGATACCGCCTTCTGCATATGTCACTGAGGCAACTGATCTAATAAATAGTGTGATATGGCACCATTTAAGTCAGTACAATTTTCTCAGCACTGACAACACTTCCATATTGCTGCAAATAAACTGGCTTAGGTAGCAGGCTCTATGGCTGCTCTGTCTGTGCAGTGTGCCCTGGCAAAATCTGTCCTGCCTCTCGGCCAGGCTAATTAATTCTGATGAGACTGCTGGAATAACATTGCCACGCTGCATCCGATGCCTGAGCTCCAAATGCACTGGCTTGGCATTGGCTGGGGAGCTCCTGTGCCGTGCTCCACTGCAGGATGGTCAGATACTGCATCTCACTTTTCACTTACAAGGTACTTAGACTCTTAATAACATTCAAGATTTTGGCAGTTTTGTTCAAGTTAGATGGGAAATAAAAAGAAACTGCAAATCAGTGGGTGACTCATTGCCTCCCCTTTCCTCTGAAAGAGTTAACATCAGGTACATCCAGGAAGCCATGAAGGGTTTGGCACCCAACACCGTGTTCTCCTCATCCATGGCAACAAAGATTAAATAAATATTTATTTATGTAAAAATTTTGCTTTAGTAATACATTCTTGATATTTTTGAAATTTGGGAGTAAATCTTAATGAAATTTAGTGCTCATAAAAATGAGAGATTAATCCTGGCCAGAACAAGGCTTGGTGCAAGTGGACTCTGTGTAAACTCCCACACATGTCTCTGTCAATGTGCCTCAGTCAGGAGCAGCAGTGAAACGTGGCTGCTGTCCCAGTGCTCAAACTCTCCCCAGGGGAGAAAGCCAAATCTGCTGAAAAGCTCAACCGTTCGCTTGATTGCAAATAGGTTTCAAGCCCACCAGAACAGCACATTTAATTACACTTGCCTGGTTTTGACACTGTAACAGGTACTTGTGTGTCCTCCAACTATGCTCATGTAATTAGCTCTTATCAAAAAATAAACCATGAGGCACCAGAAGTTGTATCTGTGATGGTGGGGATTGGGATTTTTTTAATTACATGTGAATTTTTAGTCTGCTGGACTCAATCCTGATGTAACAGAAGCCACTTCTTAGAGCAAATTCTGGTTGCCTCTTGCTTTGATCGTTTACAGGCACAAAAAATAATCCCAAGGAACAACTAATGCAGAGGAAGAGAGCACTGAAAAAGAAACAGGTGTATGACTCTAAAGAACGGTATAAGCAGGTCAATAGGAATTTCCTACTGGCTGTTCAAACTGAGTGCCTGTTTGCCAGGTAACCAGAGCTAACCACATAGAATTTTCTCCACTGTGTACTGCTGGCAAACAATCTTATCACTGAAGCAAATTAGTAGGAAAGCATATTCTTAAATTGCCATTGGCCAAGGACCAATTTAACACTGGGCTCCAGGTAAAACTTGAAACAGATTAAGATTTTTACCTTTTCTTTTTTTTTTCCCTTAAAGAAGCTGAACATGAATGTTAACAGAGTCCACCACAAGTGTACCCAGATCTGTTCTCCAGTTAGGGCAGCAGAATCCAAGAACTGAATTGTTTCAAGGCGAGTAGTGCACCAAATACACATTTTGATGTGCATGACCTGTTTTCCCCTTAGTTCTGGGGAGAAGAAAGACCTTATTAAAGAAGGGAAACTTTCTGCATAGAGGCAGTATTTGTGAGTATCAGTTTCTCTGGTACTGAGGAGAAAAATATGTTGACTATAATCTATTCATACTTGCTTCTCTTATTCAAATCCCAACTTACTGCACAGTAAAATCACTGGAAATGATCCCACTAATTTCAGTTGATGTAGGACAGAGTCCTGGCTCAGAAGAATGCTGTGATCACATTGACATCACTGGATACTTCTAAGCAATATTGCAAAAGCAGTTTCTCCATGGAACTGCTTTCCCCATACTCACAATGTACTTTATGGAGCAAAAACCCACACTGGGAAAATGCAGAGAAGGCTGTAACTCAGGAATTGCTTACACATTATCCTGTTGGGTCAAAAATTTTGTTTTTGAAGAGAATGTGAAATGCATTTGGTTTAAAAAGCTCTCACTTATATAACAGTTGCCAAAGGGCAGCCTATTCATTAGCCAAGACATAAAAGTAAAAAGGCTGCTCCTAGGCCTTGAGGCAGCACAGTTTCTTGAGCTGTGCTTCATAACAGCTGCCCTCCAAAGTCTGGTTAACGTCATCTAAAATGCTCTTTAACAGAGGACTAGGATGACACACTTACTGTCACAGCATCCCCTCTTTGGACAGAAAGAAATGTCTTCTGTTTCCAGAGCTCTCCTTTCCAGTGCTGAACTCTGACATACTGGGTTTGAACTTTACCTCAAAGTATTCACAGCAGGAAAATTTGCTCTTTTCTTCTTTAATATAACCTTCTGCTCTCCTTAGTCCTCGATAAACAATGGATGCTCAGATATTTATTGTAGCATGTACTGCTGTCCCTGCACAGTTCAGTCCTCTATGAAGAGGCTGCTTTGATCTTTTGAGGATCAGGGGCAGCCTTACAGAGTATTTATGGTTCTGTTTTACAGGACAGCAAGTAGGGAACCAGTTTGAGGGAGCAAAGGGAGAGGATGTGTTCCTTACTACCAGATGACTTAATAATTTGCCACAGAAATAATTAGTGCATGTTGCAGTTTTTCTCTTAAATGCTGCTATAAAATTATGTAATTGTCTAAAAAAAGAGAAGTCTTCCTCTCTAAGTCTGGCATGTCTTTTTCCAATCTCGAAGTCCAGCAGAAAGCTGGACACCAGCATTTATTTCTTGCATACAGGCTGCTACCCTGCCACGGGGGCATATCCTGTTCTTGTTCCAGGGCTGGGTTACCCGGGCTACCTTCTAACTGCCCTTTACATGTGATCTCAGCTTGTGAACCACTTCAGAGGAGCCATCAGCACACAGTTGTAGCTGTTCAGAGCAGTTACCATCACATGGTCACTCGGTTGTGTTTGTGATGTCTCTCAGCCAAGAGTGTCAGGTTGCAGGGGAAAGTACTGGCTGGGATGTCTACTGTAGATCAAGGTCTTGCCAAGGAAATCTGAATAAACCTTACAAAAATATTCTCTCCTTCCTATTTATCTTAGATTTCTGAAGTTATAACTACTTAATTTATCAAACTTAATTTATTTAAGTATTTACCTTGGATGCTGTTATACTTGATGGTTTTGAGCAAAGAAATAACTGATTCATAATGACAGTTGCATGCAAAACCTCGCAGCACCAGGAATTAAGCTAAACAAACTCCTGATTTATTTATATTTTTAGCTACCAGCAAAAGCTTAAATAGAGTGCCAGATGCAATTTTTTTTTTTAAATGCAATGCAGAAAAGAACTAAAACAAAACAAAAAATCCATAAACATACAGAAGACCATACCCACCTGCTCCATCCAAACACTCTGAAGGAGAAAAGGGAGAAGAGATTGAACTGGCTGCTAATGGCATTCAGCTGATGCCTCCTGAGCATTTCTTTGTGAGTGTGAGGCCACCTCAGTTCAAGCTGCCTTTCTCCTCCCACAGTGCCTCCTGCCAGGAGCATCCTGCCATGCAGCTGGCACCACTGCTGGCCTCAGGACGGCTCTGCTTCGGCTTGAGGAAGCTGCTCACGAGGAGGAGGTGCCTACAGGGGGGCTGTGGAATGTATGCACCAAAGATGACATTTACAAGTACAAACAGCCTTGTAAGTGGGTCCTGATGTCCTCAGAACCAATCTACATTCATGGTGCTCAGCTGCTGAGAAGCAGTTTGATTTTCAGAGCTATTGCCATGACAGCAGAACAGACTTTCTGGTATGAACAGGGCTGAGACCATGATTTCACACATGTTGTCAGTTTATAGTTGTGCCTCAACTCTGTATTAGACAGGAACAGCAGCCTAGGCTTCAAGACCTTTAAAATTCAAAACAGATTAAGACCAAAATTTACTGTAGCCCAAATGCAACCACCTGCTTTTAGTGTAGCCTGTCATGAGTTGTGATGTTGTCTGGGTACATACAGTTGTTGGGACAAGGAACCTTTTCCTCCCTGTTTGGCCCCAATGAGGAAAAAGGAGAAGTAAGTGGTATCCCAACTCTCCCACTTGTTAAAACCAAAAACGAGGGAAACAGCTGTCTCAGAAAATAGCAGCATTTATAAAGCACATTATATAGCTTAGTGCTTCAACAAGAGAGCAGAAAATGAGATGAGGTGCTTTTTAATGCATTTCTGTGCAGCAGTGTACAGTTCATGACTTTAGAAATACTGAATTAGGAATTCAAAATTAGCAGCCTGAAGCTGTAGCTCTCACAAAACCCCATCAGAAAGCTGTTCCTGCATGACTGAAATGTAGACAAGATATCTACTTTGTGGCTGTTTCTTTCCTATCTTGTCTAAGATGAACTTTCAGAATAAAACCTCAGCTGACCAGATGACAGAGGCAGAAGATGCAGATGTAGCTCTGAGTGGAAATGGGCTTTGAATGAAAATATCCACAGGCATGATACCTGTAAGCCAATCAGTTCAGCTGACTTGTTTCTTTCTCATCCCTACCTGCACAGGTAATTCCAAACTAATACTTTTTCTCAATAAAATTTGGAGTTTTAGTCCAAATATTCAGTTGGTACCTGTGGCATTAATTTTACAGGAATCAGTCATTTTTCTGCCATCTACACATACAAAACCTTAAATATCAGCACTCTTGGTAAAGCAGGGCCCACAGGGTTGTGCACTGTGACACAGCTGGGGCTGGTCACTGTCACAGCCATGCTTTGCTCACCCTGCTGGTGCACAGTGAGCCTGTGTCCATGCAGGGCTTCCCTCCCCTGCTCTGCCCTCCAGCTGGGCTCTGCTGCCCTGGCAGGGCACACAGCTCCTGCTGCTTCCTGGCACCCAGGGGGGAAAAGGGACAGGGAGCCTGGGGACAGGGCTGGCAGATGGAAACAGAAGGCTGTTGTGGAAAACAGCTAGCTCTTCAAGTCAGTGAAATGCCAGAGCTTCCAAATCAGAAGAAAACCCAAGAAGCTGATAAAATTATTCAGATAGGAAGAGATCACAATTCAGTAACTGAGCAAAAGCTACAGGTGGAAGAGTCAGAGACTTCAACAAATTGGACTGTGGAGATGGGAGCAGAGCTGTCTGTGAGGGGGCTGTGAGCCTTGTCTGCCCTGCACTGCCACAGAAAGAATCTTTCCACTGTGAGTGGGGGAGAGCAAGGTGTTTTAGTGGAAATGCCTTGCTCTCTTTGAAAGAAGACATAACTCTTTATGGAATAATTTACTAATGTCATTTAAGAAATTGAATTCCTGTTCTGTGAGAATTTTATTTATGCTAAATCAATATATGAAGTCAGAATTTCATTTTATTGCTGAATAGAAATTATATAAAGAAAGCAGCCTAGAAAAAGGAAACACTTAACGATACTGAACTGTTTTAGTCTTGAAGTGGTTTCAGTGACATAATGATATATTAAAAATAATATATTTAAGTATTTCAGAAAATAGCAGGAGTAAAAGGAACTATAGTGCTAAACATAGAACAAGATATTGTTATTCTCAAAATGACATATTAACATTGCTAAAATAGGATTAAAATTATTAATTATTCTTCTCTTCAAGAAAAAAAATTCTAAATTGACATTTCTTACCAAATGTCTGCATTTGGCAAGAATTGTAACTTTCTACTGTTATTTTTCTATTTTTCTCTGCAGTTGAAGAACACGTACACTGACTTCTATTGCAACATCAGGAGAGCTGACAAATACGTATTTGGTAGCCTCTGACAGCAGTGCTGATTTAATCTGTGACAACAGGATGCTCTGTAGCCATGCAGTCGCCTGCACCTCACCTGTAATTTACTTTTTGCAAATTAATTTCTGAAAACCACTATAATAAAGACCGCCAGCTGCACTTCCCCACAAAAAAAGTTACTACAGGATCACCATATCAGCCCTGTTTCTCCAGTTTTCCTTCCTTTAAGCCAAGGAGCTGCCAAATCAGCAGCTCATGGATTTCTGGCTGGGAATGCAATCTCACACTTGAGGCAACGAGCGGTGCATGCACTCACACACACACGCACACGCTCTGCGTCTGAACTGCAGCTCGGTCCTGGGGAGACACCACCTCTGCAGTGCTGCATGAGCAAATGCCAGCTTCATCACCTCAAGTGGCTCGATGCTACTGGAATGGAGCAAGCTGGATGCACTGCACGGGGCTCGGAAGTGAGCTAAAGGCGTTTGCAGAGTTCCAGCACAGCCTGCCGGGAAGCTCTGAAAATACACCGGGGCCTCCCCAAGGAGCACTGATGTGCAAGCTCTGACTGCCACGCAAGGTCAGCCTGTCGGGAGGGTGCATCTCCAAAAGCAAAAGTTTGGATCTGAGCGCTGAAACTGATCCAAAGTAAACTTCCTTTTATTCTTCCCTCTGTGTGTCAGACAGTCACACTTAGGGCTATATTAGCACTGCCTGCCGTGGCACTACACAGATGTGGGACTGAAGAGACACCCAGCTCTTAATAAATCTATGCCTATTCCTCTGAGAAAGATTTATTACCTTAATTTTAGAAAGTTTAGTAATATTCCGCATTGCAGATGCTGGCCATCCTGAGTCTGAGGACATAACTATTTAAGCTAAAACTATTTAAAGCTGTATTTTACCATAACTTGTATTAATTATCTTATCTAAATAATTTTTTATCACTAGAAAGATCTTTGAGCATCAACTTGCACAGTACTTATTGTAGTCATGTTCATTTCTTTTGCATTGAAAAAAAGATTGACTTAGGCTTTTGTATAAAACCATTCTCTGATGCTGCACCTTTCAAATAATTGGATTATATTTACCAGAAGACTTGAGTTTTTTCTGAAGTAAAGCTGATGTACATGGAAATGTTCTGTATTCTGTAACTGAACCTTCCTTTTCTTCTGTTGTAGTTCTCCCTATTCAAAACCAGCACGTTGGTCCTTGGCAAACAGTTGTTTTACCTACGGAAAAATAGCTGTGGTACATTTCTCTGAATTTCTGATTTTCTTTTAGAGGCAATCTGCAGAATGTACCATGTCAAAAAAGCCCTGGGCCTTTGCAAAAGCAAGATGCCTTGTCAAAGAGATAAGCATTGGTGCTAGAGAGTTTTTCTGAGGAATGTTAAATAAAAGATACAACTTCTTGCTTAATGAAACCTGGAGCCACCATTCACTTTACTTTCTTTGCTATCCCACACAAACAAACAACTCACCATGGTAGCATTTTTGTCCCCTTTGTAACTCTTAGCTTCAGCACTTTGTGTGGCTCAGACCAGCTACCCTGTGCAGTTTGTGCCTCCCATACCAGATTTCACCCAGCTTTCCTGGTTTGCAGCAAAGCCCAGAACTCCCTGCCTGCCTCCTTCCCCCAGCAGCCCTCCTGCACAGGGGTCCTCAGGGTAACAGAGCAGAGGGCTGGGACACTGCAATATGTTCTTTAATTTGAAAATAATTAAAAGCCAAGGGCTCAGTTTTCTTCCTTGTGACTATAAGGAACTTTACTGGAAAAGTGGCTCACAGTAGACACGTGAGGGCCTTTTCAGTGTAAAGCTCCATTTCTCTAATAATGAAGACATGCATGAAGGGAAAATTTAACAGAGTTAAGGACTTCTCTTTCAAAGTAGATGCACAAATCAAGAATTAATAAGGCATTCTTCCCTTTTAAAAAATACCAGCCAAAGAACATTGAAATCATTCTAGAAAATAATTAAACAAACTGAAATCACACAAGATTTTTATAGCCTAGGTGCCGCAGGAACTTAAAAACCATAGGAACCTTTTTTTCAAGGAATTGAAGTATATGATTGCCCTCAGATTTAGAACAAGAAAAGTTGGGTGTAATATTTGATTTGGGAAACACTTTCAGTCTTTTCTAAAAGTGTGACTAGTCTATGTCTCCATAGCCTTACATTAGACAGCAGCACCCTTTTGCTGCCTTTGTTTTGCTGCCTGAAAGAGAGGCTTTTCAGCTGGCAAATCCTAAAGAAAGGAAAATAAACTCATTGTTCTCTGACATACAATGAACACCAGTGAACTAATCTGCATCCAAGGGTCTTTATACTTTTGATCTTCAAGGTATGCTAAATTTGCAATTTTGTTTTTAGTTCTTCTAAAACTAGCCAACAGATTTTTGGCCTACAATATCTTTTAGATTATCTTCTCATGTATTCCCTAGAGCTTTCCCTCCACACAGGACCCCTTCAGCTTTGTTAGTTTGTCACCTAACACAACTCCTTGCTGAAAAGGAAGTTCAGCTGACAGCCAAGGGCAATCCCCCTGCTCTGTGTCTGCTTGCTGCCACTTTCTGAAACAAGACTGCCAGCAAGCACTTGTCTGAGCTGATAATTGTGAATGATATATTTGATCTAGGCTAGCAGCACAATTAAGTTAGGGTTTTAACCAAGTGTGACTGTACATGCTGTTTAGACAGCTCTCTAAGTGTTTTCAATTATGTTTTGTAATGAGAAATTAGGAATAAGCAAAGATAAATTTGGAGCACTGAATCTGTTGTGTGACTGCTCCTTTGATGGCTTCAAGTAAAATAAAATGAAGCCTCTTTCCTCTGAGAGAGTCATGACACTTACCTGGGTACACACATTAAGTGATGTGTTTTCCTACTGACATTTGTACATTTTATCCATGTATGGGGCAGTACAAGATTTTATACATTTAGAAGTAAATGATCAGTTTGCATAGTATTAGAGAACAAAAATAATTTTCATCTTGTGAAATATTAATTACCTTTTTTATTTGTTCTGAAAACAGTAGGCTAAAATCCATCAAGAAATAGTAAAAATATCAAAATTGTAACATACAAAACATCATTATGAAAAAGTATTCTGTACCAATTAAAATCTACAAGTTTTTAGGAAAATTATCAAAGTATTTTCCAATTCTGAAAAGAGGTCTGAGGCATTAATGGAAGTAGTCCTTTAAATAAAAGTATGCATAAGAAATAGATGTGCAAGTACTCAGTATTTTAAGCTCTAAGAGTAAACAGGATGTGTGTTCCAGAACTGTTGCAATTATTCAAATGCTGATCTCCAAACTCCTACAGGAGTAGCAGACTAATATATGTGGAGCAATAAGGACACCTTGAGGACAGCTAGAAAAATGCAAAAATTTCTATTCTGCATTGATATGGAAGGATTTACATACTCTTTGTAAGTCTGAATTCCTTGGAATTGCCACATTATGTAATTTATAAGCTCTTAAAATTGTTTGGCAAAGTCCCACAAGTTCCAAGAGTATTATTAATGCTCTCATTAGTCCTGAAATATTAGAATACATGCTTACCAATAGGTTCCATAACTACTTGCTAGTAGTTTTGAGGACAGACCTGTTCTTGCAACTCAGTAATCTTGTTCTCATTTGCTTTTTTCCTTTTAACAGAAATAAGAAATTCTGCTTCTCACTGCTCAGCACAGTATCACACTGGACATGTTTTTAAATGGAAAAGTACAAAAATAGTGAAGGTTCTGAAGAAGTATTAAATGCAAATCTACACAAAAATTAAAATTACACAGTTGTCACTCTCTACAAGTTTCAAGTATTCCTTTAGATTTGTACCTTTCAAAAACTGAAATAACTAAACATTTACCAAAAAAAAAA
>WEIU01015637.1:60153-83993 GCA_013389925.1 Aegithalos caudatus
AAAAAAAAAAAAAAAAGGGGGAAGAGGAACAAAACTTATACCTTTCATCTTGCTTAAGATTTTTACATGTGAAACAGCACTTTTTTTAGTCTAAGTTAGAACTGCAGTTGTGGGGCCATTTGTAGAGCTTCCTGTTCCCTTAGTGGTATCTCCAGCCTTAGAATCATCACATATTTCAGGTGGCTCAATTTCCTCTGGCCGTGGTGGGCCAAGATCAGCTGTGATCAAATCAGTTTCCTGATCTGATTTTCCTACTTCACTGCAAAATTCAACTTTATCTTCCTGCTGGCTGTTCTTCTTTATTTGTCCATTCTGTGCAGGGTAGGTGCTGGCAATGGTGTCATACAGAAATTGGTATTGTTCCTTAAAAGTAAAGAGAAGTTAGTGTTAATGGAATGCTGAGAGTCCAAGAATTAATCCATTGTTTCTTTGTTCTCTTACATTTTAGAAATGTAGCATGTAGTTGGATAAGCAAGACTGCACATGAAGCAGCTTCCACAGTTTTTGGCATAGATTGTTGCTCCTATGGTTTATTCTGACTTCATGTGTACATAACATCTCTGAAACTGTCTGCATCAGATATTCCAAGTTGTCACTCAGTGCCCTTTTGGTTCATAAAGGACCAAAAATACAGTTTTTAGAGTTACCTACGTTCTTAACAACACGTATTGTACTGAGTCAGGACAGTCCTGTCCTAACCTGCCCATATCAATGACACCTAGGTCTGCTTTGTTGGTAACTGCAGTGTGTGCCACAGCTCCTCTGGAGTGACTGAAACAAAACAGTCAGTGGCTGCCAGCCTGCAAAGAGTTCATCTCCCAGCTGTACTGTATGTACATCATGAACTGCAAGAACAGCAATTTATGCAAATTGTAATTTTATACTCTACACTCTTTGCAAAGGCAGTACAGAATTGCAGCTCTGGACATCTCAGACTCCTTCATTCCTGTCAGCAAGGACCAATGGTGGTGAGTGTGAATGCTCTGATTAGAATCAGTGCTCCCTACACAGGAATTATGCCCTGGGATATAAGTGACCATGATAAATTCTCTCTTTTTTTTTTTTCTGTTAATTCATAAGATTGACTTACAAAGGTGGAGACCATTCCCAGCCTGGTGCGACGAAGAGATTTTACCACTTGGAAAACATCTATTACTTCTTCTATTTCTGCACTTTCTAAAAGGGTCATTAAAGCACAAAACACACCAGTCTTCTGCGATCCATCACTAGGAGATGACACAAAATGTACATGTAAATTTACAAAGTAAAATCAGAAGTCTTCTGACTAAATGTTAGATATATTTTAAAGTCTTTATACTGAATTATATTTCCAAAGCATTTTTTTACTGGACTGAAATTGTCACAATTAAGTATATGTGTAGGATTTGCACAGGCCATAGTTAATCTAGAGACTCCCTGGACCTGAAGTACCACTTGAGGGGAAAAGGGAAATTCAAAATATCAGACTTACAGTCTCAATCCTGCTAACAATAGCAGAATTATCTTCTGGTTTAGATGACATGTAAGGCTATTCCTGGAAATGGTCCTAGAAAAGTGCACTTGTGACCTGGAGTGAGAGATGATCCTAAAAACTCTACTGAATGTTCACTAGTGCATCCTGCAAGTGCACTCTGACCTAACATTTCCCCACAAAATAGGTGCACCAACCAAGAACAGTTGTTCATAGCACCTGCTCTGTGCCCACAGTTGCCCAAGAGAAGTGTGCTTGCATTTCATCACTACAATCCAAAAGGCCAAGCTCGAGCAATTCAAGGAATCTTCTAGGGAGAGTTGATTCTCCAGACACATGGGAAGGCTTGTGAGAAAAGACAGGCATCCCAACATTATGGTTGCTATGTACACCCAGAAGTTAGGGCTAGATGAATGTGTGTGCTGAATTCAGACCCACCAGCAGTGGACAAGGAGTGGGGCACTGCGGGTTCTCCTGTTGTCCTCAGTGACTGGTCTGGCTGGAAGTTTTTGTTTAATGTTGAGAATCATGCTGACTAAGTCTTTGGGGGTTTCTGGAACATCACAGCCACTCCACTTATGGTACTGATACTGATACACCTTCTGAGTTTCTTTTGTCTGGAAAACAGCAGGCGAGATGTGGTTAATGTGCAGGATAAAATATGGATTCACACAGTAACTCTGCTGCTGCTGATTTACAAAGGAAGAATTATATTCCTGAGGAACTGCAGGGTGATAGTTCTACCTCGTGAATATGAGGTAGGTAGACATCCAAGCTTTGTTCAAAGTACAGAAGACAGCTGATCTGAGACTTCCCTACTACCATCTCAGCAACTCACTAAATAGAACACTTGAGATAAATTACAGCATTTCTCATGATTGACTGCTGGTCTGGAAGAGGAAATTATTCCCATTTCTTAGAGCAGGAGGTAACTGCAGTGGGAACTGTTTCTTCTCTTTCTTAAGGATAAGTTTTTAATTTTTTTTTTTTAATTTAACAACTCCTTGAAAATTTCCTTTTGGAATTTGCAAAGAAACTTTTACCTTCAGATGTGTAACATCAAATGCACGTATGGTATAGCTAGGACCAGAGTTGACATCTGCCATTTGCACTTCTATGCCATCATACGTTTGCTTTCCTTCTCCCCAGTACTGTGCACAGAGTTCCTGAAATGGATAAAAGTACAAGTCAGTGATTACCACTCAAATCTCCTTTTATTTTGCCTTCCATGTGCACTTAGAGACTGTACTGACTTTAAAGTAGGAGGAGTTCCATTGTATTTTAAAATACAGCATCATACACATTTCCCTCAAAAATTCATTAATAAATTAAGTAGCTATATGATAGAGCAAAATATTTTGGAAATGCAAATTCTTCATCCTAGGGAAGACACTTAAGTGCAGCAAGGGAATGAGAGAGTGCAGTGCAGTAAATGTGTTTTGTTTGCATGTAGAGGTTATTCAATGTGTCAGTGTGCAGACAATGCCCCCACCTGGTCTCCTTCCTTCAGCTCTGTCAGCATAACAACGACTTTGACTTTTCTTTGGAACACCATTTGCCAGAAGTCAGAGACAGTTTCCTGCAGTGGTCCCTGTGTTGCAATCATGGCTTTTGGACCCCAGTAACCCTATAAAAGAAATATTTTTCTTCTTCAATTCATTTGAAATGGGATTGTCAAACAACAGAACTCATCATTTAAGAAATACCCCTTGAAATAAATTAACGAACCCATTTGTTTATAGGGAAAACATGCCTATCACAGCAGGCATCAGTCTTCCAGGAATTCTACGACCCAAGTGACATTAACCTCAGTCCTCCTAAGAACATCACTTCAGACTGACAACAAGATATGGGGATGCTGCAGTGGGTGAGACTTCACCCTGGCATTTTTTGAAGAGCATATTTTTAAGGGGCAAAACATTCAGTTTTACACAGTCATTTAATTTTACCACTAAGAAATTGTGTTTATACCACACAAAGTTGGTGCACCAGTCAGTTCTAAGCTTCCTAAAAATAAAGATAGATTTACCCTGAATAGGTATCCTAACTGTGCAGCATTTCAAAGTATTCAGATAAATGAAACTCAGCTAGTAATTCCATTAAAATCATTTACTTCGTTCACGACCAATAACCGTTCTTCTTCTTTGGATATGTAATGATACCAAACAATTGTTGGCTCCAATTTTCATTGGCAGGATTTGGTCCATGTGTATAACTATAGTCACATTTCAATAACAGGGACAATATTAGCTTGGTTCAACCTGTAGACAGATGCCCACTAACGGAAATATGTGTTGTCATGAGGCCAGTCAGGAGGCTAATGGTTTTAAACATAGATGGGTTTGCCAATCAGCCATCAGATCCTTCTCCCTTATTCAACTCAATTTTTTTAATATTGTGATGCCCACAAGAGAATAAGAGTTTTAGCTGAAAGCTTGTGAAATTCCTATAGTGGATCCTCTAAATACATACAGTTATGAAGGAAGCATTGATGTATTTGCTGGATTCCTCACAGTCGCTGTCCTCATCCGAGGACTCGTCTGAATCATGCTCACCATCCTTACTGCAATCTTCTTCGTGCCTGATGGGCACTCGGTTAAAGTCATCTGTGTGAGACAAAGGGTCACTGTCACAGCACACGGGCCCCTGGGTATGGCATTTGTGCAGGGAGGGATAGAAAAGGCCAGTCATTTCACAACAGACTCTGAACCAAGGCCACCTTGTTCGAAATAAACACTCAAAATAATTTGCATTGGTAAAAACTCATCTCTTCTTTTTTTAATCATTATGAGTTTAGATTTTTACAGTGTTGAGAACACTAATCAAATATTACTCTGTAAGGTCATTTGCTAGCTTTTAAAAAAATTTTCTAATAGAAGAAAACAGATAAAATAAGGCCAGGAGGGATAAAATAAGGCAATGGGAAATACTTACAAGGAATTATGTTGGCATTCCTATTTTTGCTTTTATTTTCCTCCCGATTCGCAGTGTTCTGTGTCCTCCATCCCTTATAGGAAGGCAATCGCTGAAGAAAGAGGATGTTTGATATTGTGCTTGATTTAAATGGTTCTTGAGATCATTGTCTCCTCAGGACTCTCACACCCAGTCCTCATCTTGCAGTGCCTCACTCCTTACTTTAATTCTTTAAACTACCATTTAAAAATGCCTGCTACACCATATACAATGGCACAGGAAATCATGTACACGGACACAGGTAATCATTCTGTGAGCCCCTTCTTTCTTAAAAATATTAACACCAAAGCAGAAATAAAACTTCATTAGCATACAGCTTTTTTTCATGCAGATAAAGAAACTTTCTGTGCCAGAGAAATAGAGTAGCACCTAAATGATCTATTACCTGTGGTATGTCCAGCTCATTGACTATTGTGCAAGGCATTTTTTAACATAAGAAGTAAGGGCATGCAAAGCTTATGTACCTGGAACTCTGCCTCCAGCAGAGAAGGCTCACTCGGGTGGTCTTTTCTTTCCAGGTTGTTAAGGGAGGAATGCAGTTCTGAGAGACTGACCTCTGTTTCTCCATACTGATTGTATTCCACCAGTGCTTGATGAATAAGGATGTACTGTGACTGGTGTATCACATTTGAAGAGTTTAAACATGAAGTTATTAAAGAGTAAAAAAAAAAAAAAATCACATCACTTTTTAAAATCATTATAAAAAGCTATTACCCCTGTGATACTAACATTAGTGTTAATAAACATTAACATTAAACAGATATTAAATACAAATGTTTAAACTGTAAAATGCTGAAATAAGTTAAAAACTTAATGCATCAGTCCATAATTTTTGTTGTACTTGACTCATATGAAAATTACATTTAGGCAGATGCAATTTAGAATTTTTAAAGTCAAGTTTGACTCTACGGGCTTAGTTTTGCATTTATGAATTATATGCCAAAAAGCTGTTCTCCTTGGCTTCCTCTTCCAAAGCCCGAACTTAAAAGGTTGAAGTTTCTAAAACTGAAAAATATAAGTTTTTTTTCCTGTTAATACTTTTCAGATCCGTATTTTCGATGAACAGCTTCAAGTGAACTGAGCAATGCCCTTGTGAGAAATGCTGCTGAGGCCCTATCCCGGGAGCGTTGTGACAGAGTTTCAGGGAGGTACCTCCACTTGGACCATGAGGCATCGCTGCCGACGCAGTTTGACGATGTATCCATAGATGTCCACCCTGCCCTCGGCGTCCAGCCCCTCCAGCATGGCATCAATCCCGATGTACGTCCCCGTGCGCCCCACGCCCGCACTGCCGCGCACAAAGGGATCAGTTATCCACGCGGCACGGCACCTCCCACGCCTCCTCTCACAGAGCAGGCCTTGCCACAGTGAAACTCAGAAAGTGTAACAACAGGATTCAAGGCAACTGAAAACACTTCTTGCTCTAAGTTAATTAGCAACACGAATAATGATGAGTTTGCATCTTTTGCTGTCTCGTTTTCAAGTGTTCAAGTCACAAAATCTGGGATCAGACAAACGCTTTTGCCCGCTCCCTTTTCTTAAAAGCTTCATTCCAGTCATTTAACATTACCATTTAAATACATATATATATATTTACCTGCAGTGAACCACGATGGGACCACTAAAAAAGTTGCTGAGAGCGTTAACTCTGCGTCGGAGTTTGAGAAGGAGATGTGGATCCTCAGGAACTCCATGGTCTGGCCAGCTTGTGAACTGGATATGAGTGACATCTCTTCCAGCTGTCCTTTCTCTTCCCTAGAAAAAGTGAAGCATAGTTTTTAATATATATTAATCTATATATACATTAGTATATGTACACACATGTATACATAAGTCTAAGTGACTAGATTAAGGCCCAAAAACACACGGAGTCTTGAGTGGACTTTGGTACATTGCTGCTAGACTAAAAGAGAGAACATAAATTTTGATTACCATGATTATAAAACCAAATGAGAAAACCCCCTGAATGACATTCTTTTAACTGGCCAAGATTTACATGGCTGTACAGGCATTTTTCCACTAATTAACCTCAAAATTCTTACTCATAGTTGAATTATCCAGTTGTGGCAGAGCTATTCATACAGGTACTTGCCATTGTTTCAGTAATTATACATCGCTATTCTACCTGAACCGCAGAAGTCTCCACTTTCTTGCCACAGACCACTCTTCAATTCCACAAGCAATATCCATTTTATCTTTATTGATATGGTGTCAGCTGAACAAATAGCAGACACTTCTAAAAATATCAGCCCTCAACCCGCTGCACTCATTTCTAATGTCAGATTCTTCAAGTGACAGAGCAATGTCTTTGTAAATAGTTAATTATTAACATCCCGATCTGCTCACTGACCACATGAAGTTACAGCTTTATTTTAATCAAACCATTTCCTGAGTAAATTTTAATGCAATATGAAACAGCAGAATAGGAATTTCCAGCTTAATCACAAATCAAGATGGGCAGATTCTGTTGCTTTGCTGAAGATCTGCCAGCAGATTTACTTTTTGAGTCTGAATGCTCTTAGCTATGATTTAGGCTCCATTTATCATCATTGAAATGTTTTTGCAAAGGGCCTGAGCTGAGCATTTAGTCTTTGATGGCAAATTTTGTTCTCAATTACATATGGGGCAAGTAATGTAAACTTCAGATGTCTGAAAGAGAGCAATTAACCAGCCCTGATGACTTTACACATATCTAAATTATGATTTTAAAACATTTATATTTATAAACACACTTGAGATTACCGGAATTTGTAATTTTTTGTGTTAACAAACTAAATATATAAGGAAATCACAGCATATATGTTAATTTTTTGCTACTTAGCAGCAAATTAATTGTTAAATCTTAAATGTAAATTCCAGAGGATCAAGGAAAAATACCTTTTGAAGTTGGGAAATATATAAGTCATATTTCTTGCAAGAAATTACACCTACATCTAAGTGTTCCCTTAAGCTATATGGTGCTTAGGAAAGACAGCAGAGCATCTTGCATTGAGAGCTTACTCTTCCCTCTATAAATACAGACTCCAAATGGGCACTCCAGTTCCAGTCAGTCCCACACTCTTGAATCAACTTACATTTGTGATGTGCAATTTCTGAATGACGTAGTCTGGACACGTTTTACTTTCATAGATCTTCACAATGATGTCCCCATATGATGCAGTTCCGTTCCCCATTGATGGCCAGTACTGGGCACATTTATTCTGTGAAGGGATCAAGTTAAGTAAGCAGCCCAACAGTGAAGTGGCAGAGAACTGAGCTAGAAAAAAATTTAAAGTAGATGGCAACTCAGAATAGCTTTTCCAACTTTTTAATTCCAAATATCCAACAACTCAGATCTCTGACCTGAAATTTACGGCCATGGAATTTAACTTCAGATGTACAGGGGGGAAAAAATATCCTCTACACTAGTTGAAACAATGGAGTGACTGCTGCTGTTGCCTGATGGCTGGAGAAATGTCTGCAGCTAATTCCATGTCTTCTTTTTCAAACTTCAATGAAGGCTGCTGCTCCTGCCTGCCTATAACATCAGCTTGGGTGTGCTGGAAGTCTGCTGGCTGTCAACATCTTTAACTGCAGCTAAAACAGCAGTTCCCTTTCTTCCTGCTGTACCTGAATAAGGAACAAAAGCAGGCCAGAAGCACCCAACCTTCCACTTTAAAAAAGGCAACAGAGGAAAAACATTCTTACTAGGATCTATTGAGGACACTGCCAGGATATCAGAATAGACAGGAGAAAAATAGAAACCGTACCTTTTCTGACAGGACTATGAGAAGCTACAGTTCTACCTTGAGCCCTTTTCTGGATTAATTAGCTGTCATTTGGAAGCTCCCCCTCTGCTACTTAGTGCTCTGACTAAAGTGATATTTTCTGATAAGACTGGTAATTCCTAAGGCAACACTGTTTTGGCATGCTTTCCAACACAGGTTCTGCCACAATGAGAGAACAGCAAAGAATGGAAAAAAAAAAAAGTAGTTAAGAAGAGTATGTAATACAGCACAGCACAGCAATCCACTCAGTTTTCAGAAAAAAGAAGGATGGAAAGATAGAAGGAGGGAAGGATGGATATTTCTCACCTTCTTTCCTTCCTCACAGCGAGTCACCATGACAATAATCGTTGCCTTCTGTTCCCAGATCATTCTCCAGAAATCATCTGTGGTTTCATCCTTGGGGCCTAGTAGGAAATAATTTAAGGAACTTTTTCAGAGAGCAGGCACATGAAAAACCACCTATCTGCTTGATATGTTTAGGCACACAATCTGAAGGGCTAACCAGAGACCATGCAAAGAACAGCCACACACTTGATTTCATCATGGCTGCTGCCATTAGGCTACAGCATTTTAAAACTCCTACCTGTATCTTTAGTGCATAGCTATTAAATCTGAAAACTTTTGGTGTAAAATTATACAACATGAGGAAATCTGCCTAATTTACTTTTTCACAAAATTCCCTATGCAAAAACTCATTGACAACTTTTGTCATATTAAATTTCAAAATGTCAGATTTTAATTTTTCCTTTAAGCTTACTAGTAGGATTTTACAACTCTAACAAAAATGGCTGAATAAAGAAAGCATATTCTTTTAAGATTATAGATTACCTTGTGCAGCAATGTATTTTCGTGGTTCTTTGAAGCCCTGTAAAAAGTACATTGTTATCAACTTTAGAAAGAAAGCATGAACAATCTAAAAGATTTGCAACTTTAAAAATAAATTCCATATGAAACAACTCACTAATACCTAATACATTACAAACATGAAAGCAACCCCAATGGAAATGCTCCAAGGTACTGATGCTTTAAATGCACAGATTACAGGATTCCTTCCACAGTGTCTAAAACTAAGTAAAAGTCACTCACATCAATATAACTTGCATTGATATAGTCTGATCCTGGATCTCCTGGCATCTCTGAGAGCTCAACACGGTTATGGTCATCTGTTTAAATAATTTAAACCAAAATAATTATATTATCTCAAGGCAGTGAGAAATCAAGCATTCATAAAACACGTCAAAATTTTTACAAATACTCACATGGAAGAATATCAATGTAACGGTTTTTGTTCTGATTATGGCTCTTTTTGGCCTCCTTTATAGAAAATTTACTGAAAACTCTAGGAATACTCTGTAAAATCAAAATTTATTTTGTTAGTTAAGCCTAAATTTAAAATAGCTTTTATTTATAGTCAAATGAATATGGAAATAATTTGGCATTACTGAATCTGGAAGGTAACATTATACTTCATAAGACATTAATTCGTATATTTCTTATATCAAAAGTTTAAAAAAATTCTTCTCCTTAATATAGATAGTATATATCTCCACAGTTAGATGTTATTTATATCCACATGGCTATGTAGTAAGACAAAGTTTAAGAATATGTATTAAAAGGTACTTTAGGATGAGAGGCTGTTAGACTGCATACTTTATACTTTTTCTGAAGAATACTTTCAAAAAAAAAAGGATTTTCATCTTACAGTGGGAAGAGATTGGTAGCAAAATTAACTGAGGACTATTTGATCTTCGATGAGAATTCACTCAATTTTCTAGATTATTTATTTATTTATTTCTAACTATTACATATACTTCAAACATGCTCCTGGATGGAATTCTTCCAACCACCTGGATAAAAACCTATGGTATATTTTAAGTGAAGGGCAAACCTGAAATTCTTCCAAGAAGAGCCTTCCTTCATCTGCAATCTTCCTCTTATAGGTGTCCAGCAATAGCTCTGAGGGTATTGGCTCTATGTTGAGAAGTTGCTTGTCATCATCTTTAACTGTGTAAATAAGTCAAATGTTTATTGTTATTGATGTTGAAAATGTACATTACACTTCACTAAATGTGATTGTAAAACTGCCAGATAAATTAACAAAAGAACTAAACTCTTTCTTTTAATTTGATGTATTTATTTTTATAAAGCTGGTGCTGCCTGAGCCAGCTCAGCTGTGAGCTGTGGGAATGACAGAACTTTTCCAGCTCTGCTGCCTGGCTGGAGACACCCCTTCAGGAGGCCACATGCAGGGACACCACGTTAATACTTTGGCACAAGGTGGTGACTGGCATTTTCAGGGCACAGCAACTGCATCAACACCCACAAAAGTTACACAGCCTTGCCTTCTGCTTCAGCTCTGGTCAGTTATTGTCAGTGATTAAAATATAAAATACAGTTAGTATTGCCTAACTTTCCAGACTTTCTCCAGTTTAGGTTCTGAGTTGCAATATTCTGCAATATCAACTTGAATGATAAAATAACAACTGAACAAGTTTTAACACCTCTTACAAGGCATACATTAATTTTTCATTTACATTGAAAAGTTGTGGTTTTTAATAACTATGTATCTAAGCAAATGGATTTGAATTTTAACACAGTCCTACTTCCCATTTAATGTCACTGGTTTCTGTGAATTTTAGTGTTCTAAATTATTTTTTTCTTGGAGCTTTCTGGTATTGACTGATCCTGCCTTTCTTCACAGGCGTTGAAATCTTATGCAAAAAGGTGCACAAAATATTGAAATAAAATTTCAAGATTTTTCAGTTAAAAAATAACTGGCTAATGTTCAGTATCTTGTTTTGGAAGAAGGTGCACAGAAAAGGGAAAATTCGTTTTAACCTGTTTTTTTTTCTGGACTTATTCTTAGGGTTAAACATATCACAAAAATTGTCTGGGATAACTCTAACTGGGGTTTTCATTGAATAATAAATAAGAATTTTTCAAACACTTATGAGCTTTCAGTTCACTCAAGTACTTCTTCTATGTATTTATTGAAGTATTTTGCCCTCCAAATAAGGTGTTATCATGTTGATATCTGTAATCTGTGTATGCAACCTAGAATGCAAATAACCCAAAGGTGGTAGCAAGACCTGAGACTACTTTTATTTCCATTTGCTAAATGGGAATAAATATAAATTGCTAAATATATAAAGATACTCACCTGCAACAAGGTTCACACCTTCAGAAGAATTGCTGTAAGAAGAAGCAGAACCTGTAAATGCTTTGACTAGTACGATGTATATGACAGAAAGTTAAATAACATCAGTTTTGTATGAGCACACCAGGGCTGCTGTTATTTTTGCTGCTGCATTACTGCTGTCTGTGAGACAAGAGTGCTACACCTGGGATTATGTAGAGCTGGTTGGGATCCTTGCCCTCCTGCCCCGAGGCAGAGAAACAAGGTGGCCTCATCAAAAAGCTTTAGTGCCTGAGTGATACTGCCCATCTCAATAAACGTGTATTTAATTTCTTCTCTTCTCTTACTAGTGACAGAAAACTGACACATACAAAATATAGTAAGTTTAAATGCTAAGTAGCCAAGAACAAGTCAGGCTCTCTGGAGCTGTACAAGCAAAAATTAGTTTGGCTTCCCTGAACATAAAAGTTTGTGTCTGAGCAAGAGCAGCTCCCTGTCCCCTTAAGGGGAAGAGTAGAGAAGGGAAAGGGGCTGGAAGAGCCCCCAAGTTCTGTTGTTGCCAGAGGGTGAGAGGTTTTCCAGGAAAGTTCCCCAGCTCCTGAGGCTCCCTGCAGCCAGTGCCCCTCAGGAGAGCAGCAGAGAGCCTTGGCTTTGCAGGGCTGTGGCACAGGCAGCAGGGAGGGCACTGCCCATCCTTCTACTGCCATCCTCTGTCCTACAGAACTGCCCAGCCATCGAGACATTACTGGAATAACCAACACCTCCCTGAGATATTGTTTAGGGTGAACAAGCATTTAAAAGGGTTCCAAGAAAGTGTCGATTATTTTCATTATTTTTGATTTAAATCATGAAGGAAATGTTTTCCAGATATTTCTGAAATTTTTTTCACAAAACTAGGAACAAGTCATTTTGTTCTCTGCCTTGAACAAGGGTAGAGCAGAGAGATTTTAAATCTATTTCATTATATTTGTTTTGTTAGACAAACACCAAAAAAACCTAGTTTCTTTTAAAAGGATTTTAAAGTAAAAGGATATCTTTTCCCAATATTACTGAAACATCACACTTACAACATTTTGCCACTACCCACAGTGAAATCTTGTGGAAAAACCAAAAGCCACCCCCGTCCCCCCTTGCATTTATGTAAGAGAGGAAGACAAACATGAAGCTTACCTAAGCTTTTTTTTGTGAAGATCATAGATTTTGTACAGAACCAGTAGTAAAGCAATTACAGTCACAATGATCAAGAATGCCAAGAATATAATCAAGGCTCTAGAATTATCTACCAACAGAAAAAGAATACATTTAATATTTTAAGATTATTTTTAAAAAATAAACCTGTATACTCCCTGAAACCAGGGTTCATCAGTTTTTAGTTTGGGGTCTTTTTTGAGAAAAAAAACAAACAACTAATTGTTTGAGTTTGCTATGCCAAGTAGAGGAGGGAATTTTATGTTTTCATTAAGAAAACTTTCTTTTAAATTCTCCATGTCCACCTTCCAAAATTCTACAATTGACTGCTTCAGCATTACTGTGCCTGTCTCCTGCTCTCTGTGACCTGTACAGTGCAGCTCTCAGTTGCTCCTGATCTGGGAATTTGGAACCTCTGCCAAGTCACAGATGTTCAGCTCCTGAAATGCAGGATCTGAACACAGGAAAATAATCCTAAAGTGAATACTGTCAGTTGGAAAAATTAATTTCTAGTTGCATTTGAATGTTTCCTGAAGAAAGCACAGCTGTGTAATAACTCTGAGTTATGATTAATGGCTTGTCAACATGATCTGTTACATTAATACTGAATGGGGATGTTTTTCAAATGCAGATCAAATATTAACTATAAAACAGGAACCTTGGATTTTTTATTAGAAACAATTTAACTGAATTCACAATTTACATTATTTATATTATGCTAAAATCTAAAGGTACAGATGCTGTACATATTTACTTACATCTGGTTTTTATACTGTCCACTACTGGTAACCCGTTATGTTCTCCATTGAACACGAAGATCTGCATGCAGTGGGTGACAACAAGAGAAATGTTCAGATATGACAAGCAAAAATTTCTTCATACAATTCTTAAAAAACAAAGCACCACGGATTTTTTAAATTCATCCATCTATTGACAATATAATTGACAGCAGTGTCTGCTGTCTATTTCTGTATTGACATTTATAGTTCAGCTCAGATTTTTACCCAAGTTACAGCAGGTTCTGGATTCAAATATATTGAGATGACAGGAAAAAGAATTTAGAAAAATAGGAAACACACTTTACAAAATAAAAATCAGATGCATCTCAAAGTAAAATCAATTTTATCCTTTATTAAGCCTCTCAAATCTGAAAAATAACCATGCAATATATAAAAAGCCCATTTGCTGCAACAGTAAATACTAGTCCACTGAATTTGATGTTTTAGTACAAATTTATGTATGGGTAAGTAATTCAGAGAAGTTTAATTAAATAAGGTGTTTTCTTGCATCATTAACTTTTGGGTATTTCAAATGGTGTTAAAACACTAACTTTGTTTTGCTGTATTTATGTTTTGTCATATATTTAATATTTATTCAACCTTTTAAATTTCCTTAATAGAAATTCCTATCAGATCTAAAAGACAGTTTGCAGTCAAATATTTCACACTGGGTTTTTTTTCCTCTTGAGTCTTATATAACTTGACCAGAGTCCTTTCATTGCCAGCTAAGCCCATAAGGCTTTCTCTGGTTTTTGTGTAAGAATTAAGCAAAATAAGTGCAAAGCAGCAGCCAGGATCTAGAGGTGCAGAAGAAAATTCCTTCTGAAAGAAAAACGCTCACTGATAACGGTGGATAAAAAATGGCACTGTGCTACTGGGACAATGCAAGGATCTTTTGCTCCTACAGGACCCCATCTTTATTTTTCAAATATAAAGCTCTCTGAGCAGAATATGTTGGGAAAATACTGACAAAATATTGAAATGAAATTAAGACTACTCAAGTTTTCTGATATTGCATTTCTGCAGGTAAAAACAGAGAAGGAGGAAAAGACTGGAATAAGCGAAACTGCTTCCTAAAAGCAGCAAAACTCCATCTCTCGTACTGGTTACTTTCTTGCCTAAACTTTACTGAGAGGAGCAATCAGGATATAAGAAATATTCCTAGTGGCCATAATAAGGGAATCACAGAAGACCCTTGGTTTTGCACGCACCCCCAAAAGGGTGAAATGCCTGACAGAAGAGAAAATTGCAGGAAGCCTTGAGGAAAGTGAAGAATGTAAACAGAGGATGATGTATTTTGTATAGACACAAGGACTGGCTTGTGAGAGCTGATGTAAGGACGTGCAAAAGGATCTGAACTGCTTTACACTAATTAGTCCCTGAAAAAACCACAAATCTTCATCCATTAAATGGAATATGTTTTAAAAACTAAAATATCAGTCATACTCAAGTAAGTATTTTAATCTTATAGAAACCCCAAACTTCACTCTGAGCCAAGTACAAACAGTCTATTCTACTTGAATTTTTCTTGCTGTTAGAACCTATGTGGAATAGCACACCAGGGAACGTTTGACAGGTTAGGCACATATGCATTTTAGTTCCAAAATAATAATGATTCTTTTTACACCTGAGGCCTAGAGATTAGAAATTGACTCCTCTGCCATCATATTTGCCTCTTTTTTTCCTAAAATCAAGCATAATATGCTCAAACAATGAAAATGCAGCAATACTTTACATATTTTAATACAATAAGCTAACTTACCTTAAATGTATAGTTTGTTAAGAACAAGAGATTTTCTCTTTTAAATTCACATTTCCAATTGCTTTCATTTTTTCCATCATTCTCCCAAATCAATTTAAACTCTGCACGTGGTCCAAACTCTTTTTGTTTTTTGCATGTAATCTGGACAGCATTATCAGCTGTCAATGTTTTTTTAACCTCGGTCACTTTTTGTGGTACTGTAGACAAGAAAAAGGGTTAATTGCTCTATTCTCATCATTTCAAACCCAACATTTCAAGCTGTATGTGCTCATATCTGTTTCCTGTCTTCTCTCAATAACTTCATATACTTTCTTCCTTAAAAATTTCAGTCCCAATTTAACAAGGTAAGTAAAATCAATTTTGACTTAATCATAGGCTTATCTAGGCTGGAAAAGATGTGAAGTGGAACTGAAAAGGCTCTACTGACAGTCAGACTGCAAAAATAGTATTATGGCAAATCTCTCTTACATCTGACATCACTTTCTCATTTGAGGAACGTGGAGCAACAGACAAGACAGGAGAAAAAAGTTCTCCATGTGAATATTCATTTCAAAACTATTGTAAATTAAGTTTTCTCCCACAAGTCACTAGTATATTTGAATATTTTGAACAGTGTCCTTACACTTAAGTCTGGCCTAAAGCCACAAAAACTTTCTTAATGATACAAAATCTGTTAAATCTAATCTGTGGTTTCAAGCTCCAGTTTTGTATGTTGCAGCAGATGTTGCAGGTTTCAGACTGAGGGGCAGAGCCAAGAGACCTTTCACTGAGAGCTGATAAAACCTCTCAGAAATTAAATGGGACAGCCTGTGTAAGGCAGCCTCATTTCAGTAGCCACATCTCAGTAGCCACATTTCAGTAGAACACCACCATGGAAATTTTCTACAAAATCATGTCAACTTGTAAAACAGCATATTGGAGGGGGAAAAAAAAAATTTAAAAAATGGCAGCTGTTGTTTTCTTCATATGAAGAGCTAAGACCTGTAAGGCTTTATAGGTAGATCAAATATCCCATGTGAGGAATGGTGGGATATTTGACTTGGCTGAGTGTGAGGTTACATCATAGCTGATCATTTTTATCCACAGGGCAGATCTGTTAGATTCCTATTCCACTGCTGAAAGAGCTGTGACAAGGAGAAAGTGCACATTTCTGAAGGCAATGTGTTTGTTAAAGATGAAAACATCTTTTATAAAATGTAGGGGTTTTCCTACTTCCAAGGACTTGTGTTCTACTGATACATTCTTCAGTTCAATAAGCCCTAAAACTCTTCCACTTCCTCTTGATTTATTATCAGCTGTTGTGACAGTTGGAGAAGGTCTAATTAATACCATTAATTCATAATGCAATTCATTATTTTCTCAAAAAAATGAGGGAAATTAGGTTGTTTGCACATACATAGACTTATATTGTAGACTTTAATCTTCACCTGAGTTAATAAAATGAACTCAGAAAGTGGGGGCTTCCAAAGATAATATGCTCAAACTAGATTTTTATAGAGAAAAGAACCATGATCATGCTCATATTAGGGCTGCCTAAAAATTAAAGGCATATTTAAATTTGTACTACAGTTAAGTCTCAGATCAATCTGTTTATCAGTAAATTGATTTATCAGCATTTTTATTTTTTTGTGGGGCTTCAGTGACAATTCTGATCCCCGTATACTAACTATACATTTGAAAGGGTAGCCCCAAAAAGATGCACAGACCTTTCTGTCAGCAGAAGGGCTGGCACAGAGCTTTCCATCTTTAACCTAATGTTGGAAGCTGTGTACAGGTACATCCAAACTGACATCCATTACAGATGGACAGTGTTAGTGTAGCCTGGGTCTGCTTCCAGCAAACAGGTAGCTACACAACAGAAGGTACAGGCTGCACATCTTTGTAGCTTTCATGCCACAAAGAAAAAAACCCAAACTTTTAAAATCCTCTTTTTGCTTAATTCAATATTTTTTTTTATATTGGGACATAATGCTTCCTAAAAACTACACAAGAATTTCAAATTAACAAAATCTTCTTTTTAAAATTATATATATATAAAGGAAATACTAATACAAAGTGCACAATTAAAAATAGATCAACATTAAGTAATTTTAAAAGGGATACTAATGATATGAATGTCAGTACAATTATTTTAATGTTTATAAATTTCTTGGTTAATAGTAATACCATGTAAAAAAATATAATGAACTACACTAGGAAAGTACAAGTTCTTTGTGTTAGTATCAGCCTAGGTCATAACAGTTAGCAAACATATTTACCTCCTGCTTTTGTTGTAAATTTACAGCTTTCACTGCTACCTTGAAGTGTCTCATTTTGTTTGCTGATTGTATATGGAGTCACGTTTACAGAAGCTGTGGTATAAGGTTCAAATCCATTGAAAGTATAGTGAGTTGTGTTGATTTGTGTGTAATTAAATCCTGAAAAATGAAATGAATGAAATGAATGGAAACAATGTTAGGAGCACAGGAACTCTTAGACTTTATCAGAGCTACCTGAAACCACTGTCATGTGTATTTCTATTTTAATTACCTTAATCTGGTTGCTTTGCTTACTAATGCTAAGTGAAGGCTCAAGAAGAGGAGGAAATACATAAATACATAGAGAGTATTTACACATAAAGAGTGCATTCAGCCTGGGAAGCAGTAAGTAGGAAGGTGTCACTGCACACTGAGCAAGTCTGTCCTGGTGTGATGCCAGAGATGCTGTGGGAGTGGGAAAAGCAGGCTTTCAGGAGTGGCAAACAGCAGAAGAAAGGAATTGCATGAGAAGGAACATGTGCAAAGCTACTGCCCACACTGCAGCTGGGCTTTGGTGGCTTGGGGGGCTGGGGAGCCGTGGCCTTTCCATGCTTCCTTCTGCCTGCTTGCCATGTGACCTCCCTGCATCCAGACATTCCTAACTCCATCTCCTACACTGCCCAAGCCAAGCCAGCTACAGAAACTGGATCATGGGGCTGCCACCCTTTTGGGCTGTGGTCAAATTTGAGGCATGGAGAATGGGAAAGATTATTTTTATCAGATGGGCACAGGAGCACGACAGCCTTTGGTTCCTGCGGCAACTCAGGTTTATGTAACCTGCAGTATTTGGACATAAAGGTTGAATTCAGCCTAAAGAATGAATCAAGCCAGGACTAGCTTAAACCTGATACATATTTATTACTACCAGGCTTTTCATATTAAAAACCTCATTGTTCAGTCCTTGTTTTGAAGAAAAACTTGCATCGGGAGAACATGATCCCAGTACAATGAATACAAATTTATTAATTGAAATGTAAGGTGGCCTAGACCAGCATATCTGAAAGGAGTGGCCATTTAGCAAAAGACAATCCCCTGGCTATACCTATCTAAACATGTTTATGCCTAACAGCCATATGTTTATGCCAACTGAAGGGTGACAGGGTGATGTCCTGCCATGGTAAACTGAATAATCTCAACTGAAAGTTCAACTGGAACAACCTTAAAGGAAGGAAATGTTAACATTTGTCTAAAAAAGAAATTGCAATGTTAAGAGATTCCAATAGGATTTAACAGTGCATAATGCTTGGTGCTCTGTAATTATGTACATGCAATGAATTATTTAACAGTGAATATACTTACTTTTGTCTTCCACAAAGAATTCCACAAAGTAGCCATGTATGGGCCCCTTTGAAGTGTCCTCAGGTTCTGTCCATGTAACTGTTACACTTGTGGTATTTCTGTGTGTTACTTGAAGGTTTTGTGGTGCTTCTGGAACTGTTGTAAAAGAAAAATAACAATAATTAACAATAAATGAAAATAAAAATATTCCTCTTTTTACCTACTTTGATTAATTAGATTAAATTTCACCTGACACTGAAAAAAGGTACCAACAGCATGTAATATTTTTGTACGGTATTTCAAGAAAGTATACATAGGTATAAACTGAGTATATGTAAAAGCATCACATTACAGTAAATTCATACATTTAATTAATTAAGGACAAGGTGAAAATAGCAACATCACATTTTACTAAAATTGTCCAGTGTCTTCAAATCAAGAATTTAAGACTTTTTTCAGACTATGTCTGCACTTTTTTTGTGTATGCATCTTCATTTAAAATTCCATGTAGCTGACCATATTCTCAGTCTCCAAAACAACAACAAAAATAATCACAGTCTCTGACTGAAGGAAAGAAAGGCTCAGTCTGCAAGACTGAGAGGGTGACTGCAATCAAAGAACAACCACGAGGGCAGAGACCAGGAAGGAGGAGCTGAAGAAGCTGAGTTTGGCAGAGAATGCTGCTCAAAGTGTATCTTTAACCCCAGGAAACCCAGATAATGGGTTTCATGGTAGGGGTTCCAGAAATATGTGAAATCTGAAGCAAAAGTAAGCATTACACTTACAACCATAGTCTGTTTGTATGCTGAAGCTTTGACTGGCAACAATCCTTTCATTAAAATGTATGGATCCAGTGCAGTGGTAGTGATGATTTGGTAATAAACCTTTCAGCTCTTCACAAATTGAATATTCACATCCAGAGTATGCATACTGTGAATCTGTAGACAGAAGAAGAGCTTTATCAATCTTTTTCACAACTCCAAAAGTAAGTGGCACCATTTTAACTGAGATTTTCTCTACCATATTTATTCGACATAATTTGTAATAAACTATCATAGTATTCCAAACAGAAATATGTACAACCTGAGAAAATGACTAGATTTTAGGTTCTTACATCATAACTCAGTTTGTATAGATCTTTACTTTTCATCAGTAAAGGTCATGATTTGACTTTCTAAGGAAACAGCTTTCCTATAGAAATCAGAACATGTCATGGGGAGTCTGGCAGAACCCTGGCATGGCTTCCTAGCTCTTGAGCTCCGTGAAGCAGGAAATCTCCAGCCCCAGACATTCATGACCCATTTTTCTGGGACACACACATTCAGCACCCATACCTGCCCTACCAACTCGGTGCCATGTCCCCAGGCTGGCTGGCTCTGGGTGCAGAAAGTCTGGCCTTACACCATGCAGGAGCCTGCACAGCCCGTGGCCAAGGCAGCCTGCGAGGGGTCAGTCACAGCACATCCACAGACTGCAGCATTTCCAAACTGCTCAGCTCCCCTCCAGGAAAACAAACAGGACCTCCAAATCTCCAGAATCTGTGCAACTTGTGAAGCTGATAAACTCAGCCAGAGGTCTCTGGGCTTGAACTTTCCCAGATCTGCACTGTGTGGGGATGGTAGCCCTCCAACTGGCAATCCCAGCAATCCTGAGCTACCCTTCCCTCAGACTGGCACAATTACCTTAAATCTGCCAGTCTCTCACCAAAAGACAGTATCAACAATGCTTTTAAAGATAAATAAATAAATAACCCACTTTCAGAATACTTTTGAGGTGATGTCCCATTGCAGGCAACAGTCACACTAGCACAGGCAAGTGAGCTATTCCAACATAACAGGGCATATGTGTTTCTTGTGTCTTTGACTTCAAGAGGGTCATTGATGACTGAAAGGAAGAATATTATACATCATTGTGACACTGGCTATATTGAGTCTTTAAATAACAGTTCATTTATGGTTTTTGACTTGTTCTGCAATATGAAGATACAATCGTATAGAATAATATTTAATAAGAATTAATAAGAATTTAATAAGAAATTAAAAGTAAAAATTGAAAAAGCTTTAATGAGATAAAGACACACAGATATTCAAATAATAAAGTTTTAGTCCAGATATTCAGCATAAACACCAGCTTTGAAGAGGTGGCTGCTCTTGCTATTGTTTACCCCACTGCATCTGGCCAAAAAGTTCCCTTTTTCATTTAGAATGAAAAAAACTATGGTTTGTTTACATTATTCTTTAAGAAGATACTGAGAAGTTTTAATGTGCAACTTCAAAATATCTTGCAAACCACGGACAAAGTATGAAAACTTTCTGTCTTATTCTCTGAAAAGCAACAAAAAATAGACAAAGAAACCTGGGGAAGCTGAAATACTGCATATAAAAAATTTTAAAAAGAAAAAAAGAAACTACTAAAACCCTTTTACACCTACCTTTTGGAATAGGAAAAGAAGAATCAGTACTGTCTGAACACCTGCCATTTTTAACTTCAACAGTGTATATCTGGCATTTTGGAAGCTCTACTGAATGGTTGCTGGAACTCACAGTTATCTTTGTGTCACCCCCCAAAATAAAATATTCTCTGTCATTTGTGGGAATTTTCAGTAAAACTTCAGCCATTTCAGAGCTGGTCTCACAATCTTTTATCTCTTCAATAATATCTAAAAGAAAAGACACAGTAAATGGAAGTGAAAAGACCAGAATTGTTAAATAACTTTAATTTTACTTCTTCCAGAACTAGAAGACATTTTATAAAATAACCCAAGATGTTAATTGATCCATTTTATTTTTTTACTGCTTTATCAGCTGTACCAATTTTCTGTATTTGAGTTTACTATTTGATCACATTTCAAGACTGAAGGAGAATAAGGGGTTTGGTTCTTACCACAAGTTGCTTCAGGTATCACTGTGGTGGTTTCTATAAGAAAAGAAAACAATATGAAGGTCTGTATTAACAGGCTGGGTACTTTTTCCACAGAGCATTGGAGAAGGGTGACCAGTACTGCCCCAAACTCTTTGTTCAATATATTCAACACAAGTAAATGTATTTAGCACTCCTCTTGCATTTGAAGGAGGGAAGAAAACATCAGCTGCACATAACCCCATACTTTAATTATTTTAGGGATCATGTGTCTTTCACAATTTTCCGGTGACATCAATGAACTAGAAATCAAACTGGTTATTAGTAGCATTTCTGAGTACAAAGTTACACAAGAATATTCCAAAATCACACATTCTCATAGCAGTAAACTACAGCAGTTTTCCAGGATATGTATGCTGTGGAATAGGTAACTGAGCAGTATAAAATCACTAAAGAAACAAAATTTACCTTCTTTTTGCACTGCCATTCTTGCCTTTGGAAAGAGATTTATACAACAGTACAGATTGTCTAATGACTACTTTTACACAGGGATACTAAAAAAAAAATTTTTGCCGGTATTTTTTGTAAAGAAGCTTGAGCAAAGAACTTCATTGTGAAAAGTTACTTAATATATGCCAAGGTAAAGGAGTCACACCCTGATATCTTTTTTTTTTTTTCATAGAAGGTAGGCCCTAGATTTGCCTTCCTCCAGGCTGGGAGTCACCTGGCTGGATAGTGGCCTTATGGAGAGGGCAAACTGAGAGGGACCACTAGAGAGTCACCAAGATTGTTAGCAGCAGAACACACCTGAAAATCTAAAAACTCAGTTTGTCAAAGAGCAGACAGCAGCCTACAGCTACTCAAAGGACAGTTCAAAAAGATGGAAAGTATCCAGCTCCTGGATGTACTCTGCACAAGCACACACATGTATTTTACTGACCTGAGTAACTCCTTACAGACCAATGGCAACTAAAATCACTCTAATGCTTGAACTACTAGATCCCAAGAGAGTATTACTGCTGTGTGAAACCAAAGGGAAAACACCAGAAGACAGAGGCACACAGATCTTGGATGTATTCAGACCTTTGTGCTTCTTGGGCAATTTTATGTGAATAACAAGAGGAGTACTGACACAATAATTGACAGATTTACCCTCCTACTATGTGCCACTGGGTGGAAATCATTTCTATTTTGTTTGACAAGTAACAAATCCGGTATCTCTAATATTATTCATAAACAGTAAGGTTCCTAAAAACACCCTTGAGTTTAATGCAGTTGTATGCCTAATTTGTATGGTTAGGTTTGATACATTCTAAATGAGTTGCCTCATTCAAACCCATTTTCTGTGCCTGATGTATCAGAACTGTGGAAACTGTGTGCAAGTTTGTCACCTATTGTGTGAGTGGAGCTGAGAGTGGGGCTGATCCCAGTGCTTGCTGGCATGCTGTCTGATGAGGTGGTGGTGTGCAAGGATGTTGAATTGAAATCATCTGTAAGAAAATAAACAACATATCAGCATTAAAAACTGAAATTCATTTTTTCATATGGCTTTGTCATCAGAAGTGTCTTACACTACAGCAATTCTCTGTTCTTGTGGGTTTTTTTTTTCTCAGAAGATTTTTGTAATTTAGAGAAGACTGCTGAAAGAAAAATCATGTGAATGTAGTAAATAAAGAAAAAAATGAGTATTTAAATAGAAAGCAATTTTTAGGAGTATACCACTTACAAATGAATTTTGAATTGTACAGGTTTTTTTGTTATTATTTAGTCACAATTCCAGATGAAGTCAACATAAAAATAATGTTACAATTTGTGACAACAACTGGGAAAACTAGAACATTTTGCTACATCCTTACAGTAAAGCACAATTTTGAGTAGTGCTTGTGCTGTTTCACAGACAACAACTCTAGGTAGTGCTCATTTGCCAGATCACAGATCTTCCTCACTATACTTCTTACAACACCTCATTATTTATCTCCCTGTTTATAAACCACTGACAGGTTTCTATATTCTCTTTTAGGCTCATTCCTATTGCTCTTGCTTTGGGGACAGCCTTGTTGCTGCAGCTGGAATTTTGATGCTACTGTGGTGACTGCCAGACCTATCCCTCAGACACCAAATCCTGCACGTAATCCTGGCAGTGCCGCTGTGCCACAGCGCAGACACCTCCTCAATTCGATCAACCATGAGCTGAAAAAGGCTACCCTGGTGCTGGCTGGCTTTGTTTTCCCCTAGAGCTCTGAGAGCAGAGCGTGGTTTCTGAAGGAAGACGGCAAACCTTGTGCAGCATTCCCGGGCGGTGCGGAGGGGGTGCGTGCGGTGAGGGCAGC
>WEIU01015637.1:84010-103933 GCA_013389925.1 Aegithalos caudatus
CGAGAGGCGGGGACAGCAGCGTCCGTGATGCTGCACCGGGCGTGCCCGGCCCGCGGGGACACAGCTGCCCACAGCACCGGGCAGCGCTGCTGGAGCGCTCGCATGCTGAGGCGCTGGGAATTGTTAACCAAGGAAAAGTACAGCAAACATTTAAAGTGCAGGAGATTCAACAGGTGTCAGATGAACAACCGGTGGCTATATTCTTTTTTGGATATCATCGTGCTTCTCATACTAAATGCTGTGTTTAAAAGATATCTAAATACATTACTCAAAACCAGACTCGTCTGATATTCCTGCCTATTAAGACAGCGTATTTCATTTTGTTGGGTGAATGAAAAAGCATTATACACTCTGTGAGGTAATTGTGTTTGAGAAAAAATAAAGAAAAAATTGTCAGGGAAAAAAAATCAATGCAGTTCTGCCATGTAAATTGTTTCTTACCAGGTGTGGTCATTGTGTCCTGCCCTGAAAAAGAGAAAGAAAGAAAGAAAGAAAAAGTGTTAATTAAACTTTCAAGGAATTTTCCAAAAACATTAAAAGACATTCCTTCCTTCCAAATACCAGCTAAGCTTTCCACAGGAAATTGCACATTCTAAAATTACATTTAGTGGATGTAGCCACAACCAGACCCCCAAAATATCAAGTATACAGTCAAAAATCACAGATTCACAGAATAGTCTGGGTTAGAGAGGATCTCAAAGATCATCTAGTTCAAACATCCCTGCCATGGACAGGGATGCCACCCAATATAACAGGCTGCTCAGGGCCCCATCCAACAAAATTCCATCCACCTGTTTGGCTCTTCCTTCCTTCTTTTGCTCTTTTTCTAACAGATCTTTCCCACTATGTCTGTTTCTTGGAATTAATTTATCTCTTTTCTGTGGCATGTGTTTTTCAGATAGTACCTCCCTGTTTATAATTTCTCTGTTACTTCAGCTTCCCCACATGGCACTTCACAACTGCTATAACTTTACTCTTTTGAAAATAAACTCCTTTAACCCTCAAAAGAAAAAGCCAGATTTATGTGAAAAACTGCAATACTTGTGAGGGATACATAAGTATCCTGTTCATGTGTCAGTATCAAAACCATGTCCCTCATCTCTGACACAGAAGATCAACATAAGCAGAGAGCCTGGGATTCCAGAGATTTTATTGACCTGACAAGCAGCAGCACACATGTTGGCTGCTCAGTGGCCACCATGGATTCTGCACTCCACAGGACAGTTCAGAAGGGTGACAACAGCCATTAAAAACATACAACCACTGATGGCAAAGTCACCTGCAGGGAGTGAGAATTTCTCAGTGCTTGGAACTGTCATTAAGTGTATCTAAGCCATGATATGAATATGAATGTACACAAAAGCTAAAGCCTTGCAAGTGCTTTTCCAGTAAGCAACTGATTTTGTTGTGAACTGTGCATTATACAAGATCTCTTACTATAAATTACAATTTGGAAAAAGCCAGTTGCCTGATGCCTTACAGAAAAAGTATCAACAGAAGTCAAATGAAGTTTGGCTAAAAGCAGTAATGCAGTATTTATTTCTTTACAGAAGTGGGGAAGGGTGTTGCCTAAAATCTGGTCCATGAGATATGGGTCTATGATGTTTGCCTGAAATCATATGAAGCTGTCAAAATAGCATTGCTCATAACTGTAAGAATATAGTCTCTAAAATGTAGCAGACTGACAACAGATTGAATAACATGGGTGTAGAAACGACTATATTAACAGGTCTAGCATGTTAATTCATTTATATCTATATATCTTCATTGAAACACAGACCATGCATTCTTTTCAAAGCTACAGAATCTTAGCAGATGAAGCTTCCCAACCTAAGAGAAGTTACAGATAAGAAACAAAAATGTAGGTGATCTTTTCAACTATCAGTGTACCTTCAACATCTGAAACATCCTGTCACTGATATTTCTTTACAACAATTGCATGATCTATATGTGTTAAACTGCCAGGGAACCCTGTTAAAGCTAACATTCATATCCCTTCATATCTGCCACCAGCAATAAATTTTCAATGTATTTTCATGGTTTTCAATACAGTGTTTGAAAGCTGGAAGTTAGTATTCTAAATTCCTTAATGTGATTTTTCTTCTTTCAAATGGCTTATTAGCTGAGAATCAATTAATCCCCCTTCTTTCCCAAATCTTACTTTGCTTTAGCACATCAAATATACCTCAAGCCAAATATTAACTTTCCATGACCATCGACACAGATTAACTTTCCATTAGAAACTTTTCCAAGAACAAAATAAAAGAAGTTGCAGAAAAAGTCCTAAATTAAACTCTGCTCAGACTAGTGATACATTCAGAAATATTTTTCAAGCTATTTACTGATCTCTGATGCAAACATAATTGAGACAAAAATGTATACATCAAGATTGCCTCTTCCAAGTAAAGTGAGATAATAAGAGCTAAAGGGGATCATAAGCTTGTCAGTTTTGTGTTTGTGGTTGCCTCATTCACTCCCTTAAGATTCCTGTGAAAATAATTTTCCCCATCCTCCATTTTGCAAAGTTAGGAATAATGCTAATAGCTTAAATAGAGTTTATTGCTCACTCCCAGGGGGAGATGCTAAACATTACACATAATCATAGAACTCCAGGTTAGAAGAGACCTCAAGAGATCACCTGGTCCCCCTGCCTTGCTCAGAGCAGTGTCTTAAAACATTATGGTAAATAATAGTCTGAGATTGTCCTTTCTCCCCCAATACCTGAGCACTGTTATTTTAACAGAACTTCATGGCAGTTTTATGCTTTTCGAAGCATTTCAAGGTTCTCCTGCTCTCCTGTGATTCTGTTCCCTTATATGCTTTATTATGGCAGTGGAATAGGACGCATTTAAAAAGAATTCAATAGGTGGCACCAGAACACTAACAAAAATCCTCTCAAAAAGAAAAGCCAGTGTATTTCCCCATGAAACCTATTTGAGAGATACTGAATAAAATGAAGGAAAATCAAGAAGCATCCCAACACACCAGACTCTGTTATTCTGAGATTAATGAGTATACTGCTGCTATTAATTTATTTTCAAAAAAAATGTCCCAGTACTAACAAATGTCCAACTAACCTCAGGCTAACCACATTAACCTCAAAGACAAAACTCTCTGCTCATGTTTATATTCCAAAACATAACTCTAGAAACTTGAAAGCTGAAATCCAAAAGTATCTTTAAAATGTAAGGAGGATGTCCAGCCCCCCAAACACATTGTGCAGTATGAAAGCTTGATGATTGCCCAACTAAGCAAGTTGGTCTGATTTTAAATGGGAACTACCCCAAAACTTTTCTCAAAGCTTAAGCTGCATCCAACAATAAGACATTCTTAAGACATTATGTGTAGGATAACAAGGATAAGATCCAATAATCCAAGTGGAAGAATTAGAGCATAGAAAAAGTTACTACTGCAGTAAGTCTTTTAAACTTCTCTCTCCCTTCTCTTGATTTGGCCACCAGTTGGTTCCTGCTGACTTGCCTAAAAGATTTCAAACCCATAACTAATGTTTGAGCAGATGTGGCCTTAATCACATGCCCTGGAAAAAGATATAACCAGCAGTTCATCCCATGGGCAGATGGGAGCCTGGCTTTCATTCTTTTTACTACCAGTTGGCAAACAGAATATAGCTGCTGCTTTAAAGGAAGGTTTGAGATGGAATGAGAGGCTGCAAACAAAATACAGCTAAAACAAACGAGTTGACCACTCTTTCTCCTGAAGGCCCAAAGATGAGCTGGCCCTGTGAGTGAAACATGGGAGCACTGCCTTATGTAGTACTTTCAATGTTCAACGAGAAGAGCAAATGGAAAAACCGTGAAAGAATCCAGGCCACCAAAACACAGCCAACATCTCAATCCCCTAGGACAGCAGGCTGTCTGGGTCACATCTGGAGGTACAGGAGCTGCTGCATCACCTCTGCACTACTGACTCTGCACTCACTGTGCAGAGTAGCTGCACCTGTATAAGAGCTCCAGTTATATAAGGAGACAGCTTTTTGCTGGCTCAGGAAAATGTTTTCATTTGGCAGGACCAAGCAACTCAATAGAAGACAACTGGGACCTAGAATATGTTAAAAGATAAAAATGCATTTCAAGGAAGTCCAGCGTGTGATCTTCTCGAGCAGCAGGAAGTGCCAGCACACATTTCCTGTGTGCATGTGCTATTAATAACACAAACTACAGCTGATAAGATGGAGATCCTGTTGAATCAGCATTAAGAGCCTAAAAATGTTATCATGTTTATAGGGGCAGAAACTCAGCTGAGGGCAAGGAACATGCCTTTAAACCCCATTATGCTGCTTAATTTGCACAGTGAGTAAAACGGACCTGGTTTTGTATTTCCTGCTGGACTGGCCAGGAGGCTATGCCTGCATGGCAGCAGCTCAGGCTGTCTGCTCTGAGCACAGGATTGCTGCAGGACTGCATTCCTCCATACTCACAGCACAGAGCAATGTGGGAAGGAGGATGCCTCTTCTGCTAATAGTGCATTTGGTGTTTTATCTAGCGTGGTACCATACCAGCTGGCTCTTCACATCCAGCTGTACTCCTCGTGCCTTTGCCAGAGCTAGGAGGGGGCAGAGGAAGTAATCCTTCCTCTCAGCCTTGTGTCTGTAAAACAGTTGGCAGCCGGGTTTTGCTGCCAGGAAAAACGCTCAGTGATTCTGCAGAGCTGCTGCCCTTTTCCCAGGATCTCTCCAGCCTTTAGTATATTGGACAGACCCCAGCAACCCCCACCAGGCAGCATTTTACACCAAGCAACTAAAGCAGGTCCAGATTCTGCCTTCCCTCTTTTCACAGCGGAACGGCACTGCTTCAGCAGGGTCAGGGCTCTTCACATCTGCACAGAAAGCAACAGGATGTGGTCTACTTGTTCAGATGGAGTAAAGCTCTTTGAGGGGGTCTCCAGGCAAACAGCACAGACATTGCAGCTCCCCTGCAAGCCAACACTAAATGGCTAAAAAAGAACAGTTCCTGGTGGGAGGTGAAGGGTGAGTAAGGCAAGGAGCCTTACAAAATGCTGCCAGCCGCCCTTTGATTTATTTTTAAACTTCAAGTGGGATAGGATGTAATTCACACCTACTTTAAGGCTCCCTTGTGCTGCCAGAACCAGCTAAAGAGACCTTAAAGTAAATGAACATCGGGGCCAGAGATGTTACTGTTATTTTTGCTGAAAACAGAAAATGAAGGGGCCCATTGCTACTTTATTAACAAATCTGGGCAGACAAAAGAATAGACTAGCAAACACTTAAACATCTGAGTAATTCTATACCACAGAGGACCCCTCAAATTTTATAGGTGGGATCAGAGATGCTGAATTGCTTTCATAATCAGAGACTACAGAATTACACTTGATTCTTTATCACTAACTCTGGGGAAGAAAAAACTTAAGAATGTTTCTAGTTTCTGGACAAACTGCTGCTTTTTGAAAACTGAGTAAAAGTATGCCATATAGAGTTCATATCAAAAGTATGTTACATTTTCCATGCTCTGAGTCAAAAAATAAACTACTCATTTGAGCTTACAGTTTTCTCAGTTGACAGAGACATTTCTGAGAGTCTTAAAAACCTACTCTTGTGGTCACTGAATATGAAGCCATCAAATCACTTCTCAGTTATTCATTGTCTAATTGATAAAAGTCTTCATAGCCCTATAGCAATCATAGGAATTAGAACCAAATAAATATTATAATTTCTTTTCCACAGGCAATATTTACAATAGTTATTTTCACCAGAAATTAGGGAAAAATGTCAAAACTGTATCTAAAATGATCTGATTGAGAAATGCCAATTGTTTGCTTTTGACATCTGGATTTAATATCCATTCTAACTTTTCAGAATGATAATTAAAATAGTTTCCATCTGATTTCTCAAAATATTTCTTTTTGTACAAGTTCATTAACAATTGCCTCCCATAGCAAATCCTTCACACGGCGCATCACTGCCCAAGAGTTTGATCCTGGCACTCTCTCCTGCACCTTTAACCTTTGGTTAAAGCATTATCTGAGAGTCAAAGGCCTTTTTGTTCCCAAGCACCTGCCAGTGCTGAGGCCTGACTTGCAGTGGGGAAGGCGTGGCCTTCCTGTGGAGCACAGCTCAGGAATGAGTGCTGGTCTAACTACAGCTAACGTGACAGGATGTGGTGTTCACTTTTAGTGAAATCGACCCCTGAAAATAAGGCTTGTTCTAGATCCCTCTCCTTGCTGTCTGCCTTCCAAGACTGGAGTTATCCCTATGCTCCTCAATTTCAGCCTCAATTATGAGTATTAATCAGCAAGGGAGAGGGTGAAAAATTCAAATTAGCCAGCAATCAAGTACAAGGGGAGCAACCAGAAGAAAGGGATGGAATTAAGAATTTTTATCTGACAGATACAGGGAGGAACACAATGTTACAATATATGTTGAATATTTCTGACCATTTAAAAAAAATTATTTTTCTGGTTCAGATTATACAAAATAAACACAGGAGTTTAATTTTCCAGAGGAAAATCAAAACACAGAGCAAAAGAGAAATTTCCCTGAAGAAACATTGATTTAATGGAAGTAATACTTGATACCAATGATATGTAGAATTTCTCAAAACCATAATCCTGAAGTAGAACAAAAGGCCAGGAGCAGCAAATCAAATTCTTTTTGCCAACACAGTTCCTGCAAACCTAAAATAAATACCCAGGAATATTGTGTGTTATCAATCAGAAAGGCGGGGTTTTCTATCAATTGTATCAGACTTTAAATGACATTTTCAGTCTTCACAGGATAGCTTTGCAGTAACCCACTTGTACAGCTCCAGCTAATGATGCCTTTGCTGCTCTGTGGTTTCTCTCATGCTGTTTACTTCTGCCTTTTCTCTACAGAGCCCTGCTCAAAAGGAAGAGGGTGCAGCATACTGTGGTTTTGAGCTTAAGTGCTTCCAAATGCAAATGGAGTTACCATAGCACCCACATGCCCAAGCAATCAGACTTATCTTAGTGCTAAACCACTTCTCTAGTGCACTCATGAAAACATCCCTATTAAACTCCTTTTCGTCACATTTGCATTTGTAATTATTTTCAGTGGTACAGGGTCATTAATATGATACAGTGAGGGGTGGGAATCTTTGGGATGAAGTCCAGACTGCTTTGCAGGGAGTCCTTGTCACCATGAGAATTGTCTGCAAGAGAGGAGAATATCAAAGCCTGATGTAACAGTTCCTTCAGCCGTGAAAGGCTGGGTACTCTCCACAGTCATTAAGAAACACCTGAGGAATGAAAGATTTGCTGTGATATTTGTTCGGCAATTTTCTGCTACGTGCAAAAAATCTGTTTTAATATTTGGTTTGCCCTTTATAGATTTTCAGTATTTGTGCACAAAACATCTTAAGCCATATTCATGTTGTTCCCATGCCAGTCCCTCTAACTTCAGTCATGACTTTTCCAGCCCTGCTGTACCTTCCTTGATCTTCTTTTCCCACATCTACCTTGAACAGAAACACTTGCTCCACATCGCTCTGCTCAATGACACTGACAGGATGGTTTGGGATTTGCTGAATGGATATTTTTTATGGCAAGCAGAAGGAGGAAAGAACTTACACCTATTAAATCATCCTCTCAATTCCTATTCCCATGGTTTTTGCAATTGCTGACTCTACTGGTCACAGGAAGCTGCAGAGAACAGCAGAAGGCAGCTCAGTTCTCCAGAGTTTTGATCAGAAAAAGAGGCTACAGCTGAGAACTGACAGACTGACTGTTGGTGAGAGTGTAAGACAGGGGCAACGTCTTCATTTTAGACCTTTCGTTGGACCATGGCTTATTTAAATACCTGACTCACTTCTCTGCTTCTCAGAGACACATATCTTCGAGTTCTTTCAAGATTAAAGCATTATCAGGTTTTGTAGATCTTCCTGAATGCATATAACTTTTTATGTAATTTTGCAATAGAAAATGGGTCCTTTGCTCTAAAAAACAAAATCAGCTTGGAAATACTTCTCTAAACTGTCTTTAAATTAGCTCAAACTTCAAACCATAAACAGTTCAGTACCACATGAAGAGTAGGGGAGGCTGCAAGTAAATGATATTTAAGGTCTAGTCCAACACAAGACTTTCTGTGAGTCTGTGATTCTAAGATCACAGACTCGGAAATTTTAGCCACTGATAACATAAAGTCTGTTGAAATCAGAAATACCTTCTGTTTCCCAGAGTTCTATTAGCATGAAATCCTTGGATCAACAGGTCTGTACTTACTGGGAGCATTATGTCAGTGAGGACTCTAATCAGTGATTTTCAAAAAGATTCAGCCAGTGATTTTTAAAGAGAACATTTCTTTCAAGAAATCACATCTGCCTGTGAATGATTCCTTTCTGTAATAATATTTTTCTCTAGGCTATGTTAAACACCCTACCAACCCATTTGATTGATTGCTATGCACTGCAGATGTTTTACTGATAAAAGATACATAAATGTACCACAGGAGTGCCATGGCTTCACCTTGGCCAAGGGATGAGGGCAGGGCACACAGGGCTGCGTGGTGGCACACAGACTCGAGCCAGCAGCACCAGAGTGTGACAAATGACAGAGCAACAGCCCAGCAGAGAGCAACACTGAACAACTGCTGCAAAGGTGCAGCAGCACTGACTGCACCTCAGTGGCCTGCCCCTCAGCAGTAGCAGCTGGGGACAGAAAGAATCCAGAGCCCCCAAAGCTGCAGTCACGGAGTACCTCTGGCCTAGTGACACAGAGGAATGTACAGCTGCAGCTGCACCATTCCCAGAGATTTTCCTTTCACCAAGGTAATCCAGTACTGCTGCAAAAATCACACTTTTCAAACAGTGCTGTGAAAACCACATTTCTGATATTCCAGAAATGTCCGTGGTTCAAATGGGCACATTGGAGTCAGAGTGAAGATCTGCCTTTATCTACTCACAAAATTAAACATTAAATTTTAACTGAATTATTTGATGATTGTGCAGTTCAGGCCTAAAGAAAACTAGCTGCTTTATTCCACAACAGAGAATGCATGAGCCATTGCTCAGTACCTCCAGTCTGCCTGCACAGCCTCAGCCTTTGAAAGATTCACAAATCAGAATAAAGATGTGGCACAAAAATTTCTTTTTCCAGTGATCTGTCATTTGTATTTCTGCGACTTCTTGCTCCAAGCTTTACAGGACCCTCAGCAGTCCCTGTGCTCCGTGAGCTGAAGTCCCAGCCTCACATCTCCAAGCAGCAATGCTCTAAACTATCCTGCTAGTCTCAGTCATCTCCTATGACCCAGATTTCTTCCAGCATGAAGAGAAGATCCTAACCAGCAGTGGCTGACAGACAACTAGCTTCTCTTTCTTGAAAGGATAGAGAGTACAGAGGGAAAAAAATCACGCAGCTCAGTAGAGAACCGTTCCCATACCAACTCTGCCTGCTGGGCAGCTTCCTCACCCTCCCGGGGCTGCCAGCTGCAGCCAGCAAACTCTCTTTGTTTCAAGGGACAGTGATTTTACTTGGCTACTATCTTCACTTCTTCCTTTTCCTCCAGACATTCAGGCCAAATTTATCAGAATTGAATATCCTTCATCAAATACGCTACTGAATAACATTTTTATTGTTCATAAAGTACTCTGACAGCCATTATTCACTGACCAACAGCTAAATCACCTGCATAATTGTTAGGGTGCAATTTAAAACACAGTAATCTATTCAAACAAAATGTTCATAGGAAGCATCACATAAGGGTCAGATTCTACCAGCATCATTCATGCAAAAATAATTTGAAAAGTAAATCATTCAGTGATGTATATCATTATTTTCCAGAAAAATGCCATTTAAAATTTATCATTCATTTTTATTATTTCCCTGGAAGTGTTTAAGAAAAGGCTGGATATGGTACTTAATTCCATGGTCCAGTTGACCAGGTGGTGTTATGTCTTAGGTTGCACTCGATAATCTCAAAGGTCTTGTCCAACCTTGTTAATTCTGGGATTCTGTGAAAAGCAGAAATTACATTATTTAAATTAATCAAAATGTCCTATATTTGATGTGTGAGCTGATATCCATCTTGTCTTCAGCTAGAAGAAGGAAAATTGGGACTGTGACCAAGTCCTACCCAGGAACTCCTTTTTACTCATTTAACTGCAGGAGTGGTTGGAAGTACCATCTATGTCTGTGCTTCTCTTGACATACCATGTAAAATGGAGATAGTGGCATATTGCAATTAGAAATGTATTTAAAATTATGAACTTCACAGATAAGGGATCTGAAAGTGCCATAAAAGTTATGCTCACATCCGTCTGACTGCATAAACAGGAACAAGCTGCAAAGAGAGAAACTCCTTGAACTCGAGCTCCCCAGAATGCCATGCACACACTTACAAAAGCCTCTCACTATCTCAAAATCTGATTGCAAAACCTGGGCTCTGTCCCTTTGGGGAAGCTGGGCAGCTGAGCAGGTCAAGAAGGGGCCCTTACTTCATGTCACGTCAGAAGCAATGATGAACGGATTTCAGAAGAGAACAGAGTCCACACAACTCCTCTGGAATTCAATAAAAACATGAAGTGAAAGTGATTTCCTTGATCCCCTCTCCTTCTTTATTTTTTTTTTTTTTAATCAGATCAGTAATTTTAGTACTCAGTGCTTGGCTTCTCGCTGCATTTTAAATATGTTCTTTTTTCCTCTTTCTCCATTTGCTATTTTCATTATAACAAACAGGAGATGTGAGATCCAACTTTAATGAACCGCCTGATAATCACAAACAAAAAAAAGTGAAAACAGTTCATCTAATTTTGCTTTAAATCCTGTGCTGATCATCCTTTTCTAAAAGACTGTATGCTGAATATTTCAGGAAATAAAAATAAAGGCTCAGAATGGAAGGACTCCACTCTGCTCACAGGGATTGTGGTGCCCCATATTCCAGCAAAAATCTAAAGCTCATGTTCCTCAGGATTTGAACAAGACTGATTTCAGTATATCTTTAAATAATTCAAGGCAAAAAGAACATAAATAGTCTGTGCTTCCATCTTTGCTTGTGGCAAGAAATTTTCATTAGCCTTTCAAGTTTCCACTTTTTTTTTTTTTTTTTTTTTTTTTTTTTTTTTTTTTTTTTTTTTTTTTTTTTTTTTTTTAATTTATTTATTTTATTTTATTTTAGAAATATTAAATGAATGGTCTGGAAAATAAAAGAAAAATCAAAGATACTAGATAAGGATGCCAGGACAAGAATTTATTTAGGAAAAGAATTGTATGGACCTTTCAATGTATAGGGACCCAAGGAAAGCCCTCAGGCCAAAGTTAAGAGAACATCCAATTTCATGCTCCAAATAATTTTACACTCCTTATATAGGCACAGCTATGCACAAGCCAGGAAATTCCACAGACCTGTAAACATTTCTTATGTCTAATAATAAGAAATATGTATGTAGAAGCATTACACATCTTATGACAACTCAAACTCCCACTTGGAGGTGGGAGGTCAGAAACCCAATTTGATTTGTAACACAAGTATCAGTTTGTATACACACTTCCCCATAGATGGAGCAGTTTGGAAGTAGTGTGTGTCCTGTCTGCTGTGAAGACACATGGAAAAGCTGAAGCAGAAAGACACAAGTATGTGCAAATGTCTAAGTCTATACTTTTACAATATTTTTTTGAAATACTGGTGAATGTATGGCCACATGAACTGGTAAAATTTAATGCTCTTTAATTTTTAATACAAAAATATAAAAGTTTTGGTTTTTTTTTCAGTTGTGTAGACTCAGGCACTTGAAGATATCCAGCACCTATTAATTCACATTTCATATGTATGACCCACAAAATTGATAATACAAACAAACTTAAAAAGATAAAACCTTCTGGTAGGTGTTCAAGGAAGCACAGAAATTTCCTATTTGTAATTTACTTCAGTAGGAATTAAGTACAGCTAGAAAAAAGATCCTTGTAACTGCTCGTGGCTGTCCACCGGCTAGCCCCACCACAGCAGACCACAGTCACAGACTGGCACTGGAGCCACTGTCTGCACAGTGGGTTCTTTCACCAGTGAGGCAGAGGCAAAGTGTGGTTGTGGCAAAGGAAGAAAGGAGGACGCTGTCTAGGTGAAGCAGGCTGGAGGTTTATTCCCAGGAGAAACGGCCCCAGACAGAGCAGAGGTCCTGGGTGCACACAGCTTATAAACGGGGGAGGATCACAGGGGTGGGGGTTACACAGATCCAATGGAAAAGGGGTTAGGGATGGCCCTACAGAAAACTGACAACTTTGTAACCAACAGGGCACAAGGGGAGGGGGAGTTCTTGGACTTCTGCCAATCACTTGATGCTCTCCCTGGATCTTTCCAGAACACAGGGAGAGGCCTGACCCAGACTGACAGGGAGGATGGGGTAGGGATTGACAGGACTGATAGGGGAAAAGTTTTGGGAGAAACCAACTGTGGGAATAGGAAAATGGGGTACATGGAACAAACCATCAGGGTACATGTTACAAACAATAACGTACATAAATCAATAGGCAAAAGTAACTTGAACTATAGCAAAACAAAATAATTCTGCACCACCACAGATCCTAGTTTGAAGAAAGATCATGTGAATCAAGACTTCTAAAAGTCTGGCATGTAACAGATTTCTTAATAACCCCCCAGCAACACACAAGCAGGAAGTGGGCACTGACAGTGCTTAATTCAGCTCTGTTGGCTCAGGAAGGCATGTGAGCCTTCTCTGTACCTCCCTTTGATGCGTGGAGACCAACTCCAGTGTGGGATCATCTGCATTTCCATGGGATGCTCTGCACCAGTGTGTCAACTGTTAGGCATGCTTGGATAAACTGAACTATGATCACAGCACTGTACAATCTACAGCATCCACACCCAAATTTTTTGTCAATTTTTTCAGTTTTCATACTTGATCCTGAAACTGAAAATTTCAAGGTAGCTTAATTAATATTAAAATTATGAAAGACCATTTTTAATGGTGCCCAACATTAGCAAGGCAACTGAGAAAGACAAAGAGACTGCAGCATTTCAGTCAGGATTATCAAGAATATATTCATGAGCAGAAACTGAAAAATCTATAAAAACGTAAAACTCTAGCTTCTGGATTTCCATTTTGCCACATAAGACACTTTTGTAGGAAATTCCATGGTCAAGGATGCATGATAGATGCTCTGCTCATGTGCTGCAAACTCAAAAAATTCTGCATTGTTAACACAATGTGATATTTCTTTCCTCTTGGATATAAAATATGTTCTTTATATACATTTACATAACCAAGACCCAAAGAAATTAAGGACAGACCAACATCATCTGCAGTGACAATAGCATGAAGCAGTCTGAAATAGTGCAATGAAACATATGTCAGACTTTTTAAGGTTGCCTGGGTCAAAAGAATATTTTACAAAGACTTTTAAACTTTCAAAAAAATAAGGAACACAATGATCAAGGAATGAAACCCTGTACCAAGGACATAATGTGTTTCTGTCAGGGTATGAATAGCCAATCCTCCAGGGCCACAGCAGATGGTGTAAAAGAATTGAATTAAAGGCTGTCAATTCATTTTTGGCACAAGTATGGGGTAGACACCCACCCCAAAGGGTCAGGATTCTCTGATGAATGGAAATCAAACTTATTAAAAGAATTGTCCAAGGAAAGCAAGAAATGGAACTGAGATCCACAACATCGCCTACACTGAGCTGAGATCCCCTCTGCTCAAATCCCACCTTGTGAGTGTTTGGGGAACTGGCAGTAGCAGAGGAGCTGGCTCTGCAGAGATGACTGGCTGATGGGTCAGTGGGATCCCACGGCACTTGGTGCCATGAGGAACTTCTAATTAGAACCATTGCAATCTATTTGACCATGGCATTGGTCTACATCACATGAGGAATGGCCTCTTGCCAGAACATTGGCCCTCCAGCCAGGAGTGCAAGTGCTTTTACTTGTGCAAAGGTGCACAGCACTAAAATGGCTTAACTGCCAAGCTTGTTTTGTCTTTCAGTTTTAAGTTACTGGCAGCTGCTAATGAAAGTCATCTTTGACCTCATCAAAGTTAATGAGCTTTGGCACTACACTCCTGAACACGGCTGTAAAAGTCCTGCTTCCGCCAGCAGCAGTTGTGTTACTGCTTGTTCAGGGGCCTCTCTGCCCAGCTTTGCTGTTCCATGCAGTCATGTCCTTTTTGGCTATGAGTCACCACAGTCAGACACGTGGTCTGACTCTCTTTCAAATCACCTTCAGGTTAGATTTGAGTGGTTTAACCATGGGAGGGTTTCCATTGTCTTGTTTCTACCTTCAGACCTTAGGGGACGAAGCTGACAGTCAGTGTTGGTATCCATTAGTCAGCTCAAAGTTTTGTTTGGCAGAGATATAGAGACATCATAAAGCAGATTAAACTCACTTAAAACCACAGGCAATCCACCACCTCAGCAGGAAGGGGCAGAGGAATTATTTTAACACTTAAAAGTAGATAAAACCCTTGCTACATGTGTTTGGTCTGTAGTAATAGGTTTGCCAAATGTCCCTACCTGCCTGGGTCTTCATTATCTTATCATTGTGCTCATCTGCTTATGACACACTCCAGGAAACTGGCCCACCACTCTGATGATGCCTCCACAGCACAAATTTCCCCATCTGAAAGGTGTGTTCAGTCTAACACAGTAGTTAGACTGACATGTTCTTGCACAAGTTTCACTAGGAACTCACAGCTGCTTCAGACCTGCCACCTACATTGCCTGTTAGGAAGCCTTGACAGTTTGCTGTCTCCCTGCCAACTTGATCAGAAATTCTCAAATTCAGAGATGATAGGATCACAAGGATTATTTCAGTCTTCTACAGAGACAGTAGTTCAGATTTGCTTGCCCAGCAAGCCTGTGATGCATAACCATGTCACTATGCTTATCTTCTTGGTCTTGACCAGTTTTCACTGGGATAATATAGTTTGACTTCAGGTAAAGTAAGAAGCTTAATTAAAATTTGTATTTCTTTTCAAATAACACACTGATTTCAAAAGAATTTCCAAAATAGACCATTTAATAATTTATTGCTAAAGTTAAATTAAATTTAAGTTGCTAACATTATAGAGTAATAAAAGGAGAATGTCTACTTCGCTAGTCAATAACTTCATCTGAAACATATATATATGTATTTCAAAAATAAAACACAACTGAATTTTTCAATAATTTTAAGCCGCATAGTCAACATCTTTGGTACACGGGTAAGACCAGACACAGGAATGGGCAGCAAATAATGATTACAGATGTACAAGAGCAGCATTAGCTACTGGTTCTGTGAATTTACTCCTGTTCACCTGCAAACCTAATATGGCAGAGAAGCAGCCAGAGCTGGTTTTGCTCCTCCTCTGCCACCACCAGGAAGAGTTGCACGAGCCAAGGGTTAAGCTCACAAGGCACACTTTCAACTGTGCATAGTATAAAGCATAACTTTTTGAAGTCTTTGTTGTTTTTTTAACAATGTTTGGAGCTAATAGACTTATTTCAATTTCCTGGTAAATGGCTGCCTGCAAGAGCTAAATGGTGTGACAGGATGTGGGTGCCTAAATTTTATCTCCATTTAGCAGAGCACTGGTCTGTACTCAGTAAAGCAGCTCTCAGCTTGCACTGGCAGCAAGCACCTTCCCATTCCCAGGCAAGGCTGCTGGTCAGCCCACAAATGAGTAAAGTTCCTCACTGAGGTCAGGGCAATGGTGGCAATGTATAGAAGCATTAACACTTCAGCCTACATTGTTTGAAGACACAGAATTTTGCAAAACTAAAGAACCAGAAAGTGTAGATGCCTTAATGACTTTTTTTTTTTTTTTTCTTTTTCTTTTTTTTTTTTTTTTTTCATTTTTAGCGTGCTTTTTTAGCTACAAAGCACTACACAGGCAACCACCCCAATGACACAAACCTCATGGTACACTATGAGAATCAAATATCTAAGAAAAAAGACTGTAATTTACCTCCTGTGAGCATTGCACAGAATACCAGATACTGTCCTGGGCTAGGATGATCCAAGTTGCCCAGTACAAACATCCAAAGTACTTTTCTCTTTTATCCTTCTGATATTACTATTTCTAACTACTGAAGCTTCCTTTATCTACATAACATCCAAAAAGCAACCATTAAAATAATGATCTCCTGGCTGCCTATACCATAGCAGCTGATGCTCAGACAGCTGTTTTGTTGTTGTTTGTTTGTTTTTAAGTCCTGCAAGAAATGTTGAGTGAATTCCACAACATTCAGCTCTGAAACTTACTTCCTATAAGGTCTTTTTTCATAAGTTTATTCATAAGCTTTTCTTTCCGAAAAGAAAATCTAGCATTTAAAAAAAAAAAAAAAAAAAAAAAAAAAAAAAAAAAAAAAAAAAAAAAAAAAAAGCTTTATTTTTCCATTTCTGCTCTTCCCCAGTGCTCTCAGAAGCAAAAACACCTTGTGCTGTTAAACTGTTGGGCCCCCTCCCCACATCACTAACAATCTGTAGCCAACCCTGATTTCTACTGTTGCCCTATACTTTCCAGCACTGAACAGGAATCTCTCTGGGGATGACTGCATGAAAACTTTGTAAAATGGCACTTAAGCCTTCTGTTTTATTGCTTCTAGTACTTTTTAACAATCTAGCAGACCCATCAAGTTATTCACAGCTTTTCTCATACATTGGAATAATTTGTTAATTAATTATGGTTTATGTGATTTCATTAATTAATTTCTTCTTTTTGGTAATAATTACTTTGAATTTTATCTACAGTAGTAGATATTATCTTTAGTTAGTGTCACTTGAGATGGATTTTCATCTTCAGAAAACCACTAGTACCTACACAAACATTCATAATCCAGCTTTTATTTTTTTCTCTGGCTTTACTGCTCCCTCTTCCATTTAGGCTGAGGCACACACTTGCACAGTGAGTTGTCATAATTTCCTTACAGGTTCTAGGATTTCAGTTTATACTTGTATACTTTCTTTCCCATACATTCTAAAATGCTTTCTCCTAGAGCTAACTTTTAAACTCTTGTCCCAGAGAAGACTACAGCTCATATTCTGCAGAAATAGCACTGGGGATTTCAAAGGAGATGTAACTTTTACTGTTTAAATTACACCCAGAAGATAGCATATATACTTGTAATACATTGCTTTATGTCACATAATTACCTCTCACTTTCTAATACTAAGTGTGCATATATTTTTACAAGACTAACTCCAAATACTACTCATAATACAGAAGCTCTTCATGGTACATCTCTGCCACTGCCTTAAACTGTGCAAGGAGCCCCTTGGTTACGTATGCTGGGCACTTGATACAATGGAGTGAATTAACTGTGTCTTTGTCTGCCCAATTTCCAGTCTAACTTAATGGTATTTGCAGTGAGATTCTACAAATGTAGAAAACTAGTGCTTTGTCCTCACAAAGAAGAATGTAAACTCAATTAGTGTGCACTCCCAAGCACTGGGAATGGAGGATTTTTCAGATCATTGAACAAATCACTGCATCTGCATATTGTTAGCTGTGCTTTTTTAAAGTAGAATATATTCTCTGTGAAAAAGAATCAATTAAAACATGACATTAAACCACGTCATGAAGTTTTTTAGGTAGAAAGTGGTGACATACTACAGCAAGATAAATCAATCACTGCAAAAATTACACACTGCCTAACAGTATGATGAGAGGCATCCAAGTGGCCTCAAGTTCCATCCTTCCTGCATCAGCAGAAATGGATGAATGTTACCATTCCAACAAACCTGAAAATGCTTCCAAGACTGCAGGTCCAGATCAAGAACGTGACACCAAAGGGGAAGCACCTCCACCTGCCACACTGGATCTACATGAAGGAAGCCTAAATCTGCAGGAAAGATGGAAGCAGCAACGTGTGTCAGGGTGCCTTCCTGGACAGCCAGAGGGCTGGCAGCCAGGCAAGGATGTTTGCACCTGGGTCTGTCACACCAGATTTCTCTTCTACCTTGTAATTTTTATGTGTTTTTAATTTCATAGTTTGCGTTATTAAGCTTTTGAAAAAAATCCCTATTAATACAGTTTCTCTAATTTAAAATTTTAAAAAACCCAACAAATAATTCTGTGTAACCAAATTACAAGTATTAGAAAAGAGCAAAAAGCAGTCGATTTTAATAAAGTGTCCCTGACAGACAGATCACAAATGCCAGTGGAAAGAAATACAGAAAATTCACTCTGTTTAATTATTAATCTGCTGACAGCACAAAGGTCATGCAATTGGGTGAGTCCTTGAAATGCCTCTGGCCTTTGTAAGCAGGAAAGTGGTCAGAATTTGTTTTGCAGAAGATGAACAACCCCTGCATCTCCAGAGAATCCTTTGAATCTCCCAGATCTGGCCTGCTGTGATGTTTAAACCACATTTTTGTTTCTGTAGCATGCAGACAACTCCTATCCAAATTGAGAAACTAAGGAATCTTTTTGACTTTCTCTCTTTTCCTCATAGCAAGGCTTCACCTATGAAGGAGGCACAAACTGAGACAGTGCTTGCCAACTTGATCATTACAGTAATAAATCTATCAAAAACAATATTAAAAAGACTCGCCAGTAAGATTGCAAGCACTGGACACTGAAACAAGATTAAATCTAATTATTTTTAGGAAAGAATCAAAGAGCTGAAATTCAGACAGAATTTTGGTTATTAAAACAACAGCAGGGATATTAAAAGCAAGTGTATCATAAAGATAATGAGTAGAGAGACTAAGCTAGGATGTATTTGCAATCAAACTGGTTTCTCCTGCAGCAACTGCATTGTGAAGCATCTAGATGGAATCTGTGGTCAAGAAACATCTAACATTTCAAAAACTCAGCATCACACACTGTCAGCCATTCCCAGGATTATTATGAGTGAAATCTGTCTCTGTGTGACAAGAAGTCATAGGGATTTGGGTTTGAGCTTGTTTTTGAGCTAAAGGCTTTGAAGCACTTTTTGTTCTGAAATGTGGCATCACAATGAATTTTGTGACAGATCATTTCCCTAATGATCACATTTCCTGTAGGGAGACTTTTCATCTTTCTCTATGACTTCACCAACACTGCAGCCACACACACTCCTCAACACCTTCCACCTCCAGTGAAAAGACTCTAATAGTCCCATAGATTGAAAGAGGACTCACAGAAATGTGTCACTCTCACTTAAGTCTTGGGTCAGGACTCTGCATCACCAGCACAGCTGCTCTGTGTTGATTTGGGGGTTGGATTGATTTTACAAGAAAGGTAGATGGTAACTTCTATAACAATCTGCCTCACTAAGACCTATCATCATACCAATCATGTTTATTCTCATTTGCATTTGCCTCCTGCAATGCCACAATAATTCCAGATCAGAAAATAAATGGAACTGCTAAAGATACTGAGCCCTGCTGTAACATTCCTGGGACATTACTGTTACTTCTCTGCTCTTGATTTACTCTTTCTCATGTTCATTAAAAAAATGCCACCCTCTGATTTGACCCAACTGTCCAAGCAAGCCTTTTATTTGTGCTCAGTTTGATGCCTCTGACTGGAATTAGGCAGAAATTTTCTGTTGCAGATGACAGCAATCCTCTCCCAGGAAGAAGGATTAATGCCCTCAAGTCCTCCTGCAGTAGTCTCTGCTGAATATCAGATTAAGTTCTAGTGTCCACCCTTACTTGGATGACAAGTACTTTATGCAGAAAGTTAACCCAGGATTTCTACAGCTTGCTGAGGTGATGTACAGCCCTCCTACCAGGCTGCTGATTGACCAATAAGGTTCATTAAATTAACGGTTTGTTTCATACATGCATCAATGTCATACTCTCAGTTTGGCTTGTTCAATATGGCTTTTTGCTTCAGTTTGCTGCAAAATATGTGACTTCCTTTATGAAGCTACAGTCACAAACAATCAACTTCAATAGTTGGATTTTAAAAATTCCTTCTTTTGTCTTCATTTCTGATTTTTTTTTTTTTTTTTTTTTTTTTTTTTTTTTTTTTTTTTTCACTAAAAAAAGTCCGGGTTTTTTCTTTTTTC
>WEIU01015637.1:107294-128946 GCA_013389925.1 Aegithalos caudatus
AAAAAAGGCTGTCATCTTCCCCAGCAAAGAATACAAAAATACAAAGACACTTGATTAAAATCAGTTTGTGCTGCAGGGATCCTAACATGACCCAAAGAAACCAAATTCATATCTTGGTATTACAGCAGTAACACAAAATTGGCTTGACATCTTAGAAAGACCTGAAATAGGCAACAAATCAAGGCTTTTTTTCTTTTTTCACACTTTTCTTATACCTGGGAAAAAATATTAAATATTTCTATACAATATTTTGTGCTTTTGTTTCCTACCAACATCCACTGTCCAAGTCCTGGAGCTGATTAGTGATATAAAAATAAAGCCTACAGCTTAAAACAGATACAATGCAGTGGTTTTTGAAAGGGATCTTTCTCCTACTTCCATTTCAATTCTATGCTCCATTAAATGGGAATTACTGCCCTTTGTCCAAATGGAAACCTAACGCATTCTGAAGACTGTAGTTCTACATTTCCTGAAGAAACATGGATCTATTGAAGATTGTTAAAAATATTCTCTATATTCATGTCATTTACTTTTAATGTGGCAACTACTTTTAGATGTTTCACTCCTTTTTACAAGAATCAGGAGTGTCTCATAAAGGAACATTTCAAGTCTTTTGCAAGGGCTTTGCAAATAAATAACATCAGCAAACGCAATGTTTGTTTTGACAGCAATAATTGAAAACAATATTAAAATAAAGATAACACCAAAACAATGCCTTTTCATGGTCATAAAGACAACAGAAATAATTGTTTCTCAAATCCTCAGAAATAAGTAGGAAAGACAGCTACCAATGAGATGTCCTTGATCAAGTGGTACAGGGATGTGGTAGCTCTGGCACTATGCTTTTGCAAAGAGATGAATATTTACCCAGACATTGCTATGCATTTTAATAAAAACTAAACAAACAAACAAATCCACATCAACACACAAAAAAACTCAGAATTTCATTACTAGTTTTCAATTTTATTCCAAGCATTGAAAGAGTAGCTCTGAAATAACTTTATGTACTTCACTTACAACATTGACAGAAGAACTTAAGCACAGAATTTGAGCCTGGAAAGTCACAGATACACATGACTTTTACAGTATATACAACATACAACGACTTTTTATAACAAAATCATACACACCATTCATACAAGCTGTTCTAGAAGTCATTGTCCAGGGAGTAAAGACAACTACTCAAGAGCTGGCAAATATCCATTTGCATTGCCAGTGCAAAGCCTCAGTCCTTTTCCTTTCCTAACACTGCAGAACATCCACAGAGATATTTCATTCTGTGATCACAGACTGCTCTTTTAGAGGTCCAGCTTAGAACACGGCTCCAGAACATGTGGTGAAGATACTTTTCACCTGCAGAGCTGATTCTGTGCTTGAGCCACGGAGTCAGGGAGGCAAAGAACCAGGAGAGCACAGAGATCTCACAGCTAAGTAGTAAAATGATGGTTTAGGTAAAAGGATGAATATTCCAGCTCTCATCACAGAATTCTTGTATGATGCTAAAAAATGTACTCACACTAAATTTTGCATGCAGCAATAATTAATAATTGTTCTTCGTTTAACAGGCTCTTAATTATACTGGTCTGGTTGACAAAAGTGGTGACCTTGCAAAACTGCAAATTAATCTGAGACAAGCCCCCCATTCCTTAAAGCACCCCTAACTTCAGTTAATCTTTCTGATTATTAGATTGATCTTCTCTTTGGGTCATTTTATCATCACAAGTAGGAAAATCTATATGTGTGTAGCACTTAGCTAGAAAAGAAGAGCAGCAGCTTCAAAAAACTTAAAAAGAAGCAAGTATTTCTAGTTGTAGAAAGTTTTCAGCAGCAATTCTGCAAGTATGGCCTGAAGTGTATATTGAGCAACACAGATGTAAAACACCGAAAAGATTTTCATTCTCTTCACAGAAAAGAGAACCAGTTGAGGTAAAAACCTCTTTCTGAAGTTCTGAAGAACTTCTTTCAGTGAAGACACTGATTGCATCCACCACCACTGCAAAGACCTGGTATCAGCCATAAGTCAGCTTTATCATTCTATCATGGCAGTGCTCTTCAAAGACTACCTTAGAGATCTAAAGCAATTTTTAAGAAGTATGTAGGGTTACTGTACCTGCTTCCTTCCCCCTATGGTTACTCATTATATTGAGGAAAGGCTGTCTTAACAGACAGAGCTCAGATTTTACAGAAAGATTATATTAATAAACTGTTACTACACACCTATTACACAATACAGCTCCATTCAAGGCTCTGCTTCCAGCTGTATCTTACAATCAACTACTGCATTTGCAAACAGAGCCATTCCAAATGCTTAACATTTCAGAACAAAACCTTTTCATTCAAACTTGCAGCCATCCAAACCCAAAAGCCCTTATGACCCTGAAACCCAACACTGCAAATTAAAAACAATCAATTCCACAAAAACCAAACAAACAAAAAACAAACCAAAACCATCCAACCGTCTACAGCATAGATATTTCAGTAGATATTTTAAAAATATTCTATGCTGTATTACAGATCCAGGTCACACTTGAATTAATTGCAGACTATCAATCTCCAGAGTTTGTATCTACAGATTTTACCATCTGATCATCAGGAAACATGATTTTTTTCTTTTCAGTCTAAATAAATCAGGTCAATTGCATGTCAAAATTAATGTATTATTGTTATTACTATTTATGACCACTGAGATATGAAGGTGCTGAATGCAAGCTAAAATGTTTTTGAAGTGAAGAGAACAGAATGTTTTCTTTTCCACATCCAGATGTTGTTCATGTTATCTCATCTCCAGCAGCTAGTGGAACAGCTACAAGAATTGAGAATCAGGAGGTGGGATTACATGCTCTCCCATACAAGAGAGTGAATGTGTGTGTGTGTTTGTAACACAGCATCTACACATTCTGTTGTTTGTTTACTGCATTTCACTCACTGGTGGGAGAATGCAATATGTTAATGAAAGGATTAAACAGCTGGAGAAAGTAATTAATGCAAATATAGTGCCTTTATATGTGACCTGATTTTTTACTGTTTCCATATAGCAAGAGAGGAGCTTTGGAACACCTTAACTTTTGACCCACAGTAGCTTTATCATTATGTGTTATCTCCCAGGAATACTTGCACAGGTTGACATGTATAAAAGTTATAAGAGCACAATGTGATGATATGTGCAATACATGGACCTGTGTAGTACAGTTCATATTGAATCCTGGGAATAATTTATTGCATGCTGCTTTAAATGAGATATTGCATGTCCCTTTCTCAGAAAAGGAAATAAATAGCACAGGGGATTATGCAAGTTCTCTGGCTGGCCATGTTTGCTGCTATTACTTTTTCCATTATCAGTCTTTCCTCTCACCTCTATAGCATTCCCTTTTAAGAAATATCCATTCTGTCCAGAATGAGATCAGAAATCCTGAGGACAAGACCATACTTCATCCTACATTTGTCCTGCACCTAGCCCAGTAAGAATGTTTGACTACAACTATGGAAAATAGCTCTCCTATAAACACAGAAGACAGTCACAACCACACAGAGGGGAAGCTCCTTCCTGACTTCCCAACTAGCTCTTTCTTTCCTTTCCAAGTATTCAGTATTCACAGCTTCAGCAAAACTTGCAGAAAACATTAACTTGCAGCTGCACACTACAATTTTTCACATTGTTTCAGTGACCAACACATGAAGGTCCTCTGAAAAATCTGATCATTCTCTTCTATGTAAAAACAGTTCCCAAGTATTTTGGAGCCTACAGTCAAAGCCAGGGATATCTCTTCTAAGCAGCTTTTTCAGGGCAGCTAACAGAAAATCAGATCTTGGAGTTTGAAGACTTCCAGTAGGTTTAAAGAAAAAAAAAAAAAAATCAGAAAGATATAATAAATGCTGTAAGACACTTGAAAGCCTTTTCAGACTTTCCACTGACGTCACCACTGAGGTGAGACTGAGGTGAGCAGCAATTCTATTGTGAAGAGAAACAGAGAGAGCAGCTGCAGTGAGAGCAGCTGAAAATGACATTTCTGACATGCATTTTGTTATGAAAGTATCTTCCTTGCTTGGTGAGAGTGTGGTTTTTACAAGCCACGATTTGCAAGCAGCCCATCCCTTGCCATTTCAAGCACTCTCCTGCAATGATGTCACACCTGATGGCACCCACATGGTAAATGGTTTTCTTTCCAATATTAACACAAAAATTTGAACCACCTACTGCACCAAACATTTATTCTATTCTAGTCTACTTATTCAGGGCAGTGCAAAACTGCACCTTAGCAGGCCATTGAGCCCACCATTAATTACAGCAGGAAGGCAAATGCAGCTGATGCTTTTTTATTAACTTTTGGAATGACTAATCCACATATCTTGGCATTTTTCTCCTGAACTGTTCTTTGATTTCTAATTAATTTAATGCACCCTGTGTTGATCCCAATGGCATTTGTAGGTGAGTTCCATAACTGTATGCCTCTATAAATAATATCTTACTACATATTAAAACTTAACTATTTTATCACTTAAAAATCCTCATGGCCAAACTGACCAGTCTGTGGAAAAGTAAAAAATAGTGAATTTGGCAGGCCAAAGACACAGGATTTTATGAAAGTTTCATGTATGAGTATTATAAAGCCTTAATCTGTTCCTGTCAAGGTTAAATAACTTTTTTTAGATTTCTCATGCATTTCCTTTAGCTGCTTCCCTTGTATTCTGCACCATCGCACTGTAAACCTTCTAAACTGTACAAAGGAAGCTGACACTAGGTTAAGCTGTTATTATTCATACATTTTGTCTAAGAACAAGAGTATTGCATGTCTCTCAGAAACATTTATTTCTCAGTCATTTCAGAAGCAGACAAAGACAGCAAAATCAGGAATGCTACTAATGTCTATTAATGCATATTTGTGTCTGCTCTTCCACATCTTTCCCTCAAACCTCAACCACATTTCTTACCTCAGACTAACACACCAGACTGCAGGTGTGTAGAGGATGTAGAAAGATCTTTCACTTCTGTTGAGGCAGCACAGTTGAGCATAGAAGTATTAATGAAGCTGCAAATGAAGTCAAGCTTTTTTCTGTAGTTTCTTTACTCAGTCTGAGGTATCCCAAATGTTACCCTTCCACTCACACATTGCACAGTCATGCACATTCCCAGACTGTATTTTGGGAGGAGGGACCTTGTGTACTGCATACAAGAGACCTAGGGTAATAATCTCTTACTGCCATCAGGGACCAAGTAAAACAAATTCCACAAAATTTTAAAAATACACATTTCATCATTTAATGTCTTCCAAGAAAGTGTGATATGAATAAATAAATCCTCCAGATACTCTATCCAGAACTCATTAAAACTGGAAGATTTCTCTAAGGTGTATACACACATGATTGTGAATTCATTTTAGACATCAAAGGTCTATCTTAGGAGGTCAATCAAACTGCTGCAGTAGCATCATTGGTCATCCTTCTTTTGATTATGTGAGTGTATGACTTTGCATTATATGCTGACAAAGTCAGCCCGGCCTGCACTTCTCTAGAACAGTTTATAGCTGCTACCACTGAGACTCCTAAAACACCTCATTTACTAGACAGGTTTTCTATTGTATTTACCCTTAAGTGTGGAGGATTCTTTATAACATGAAACCTTTTGCAGCTGTGATCTGTTTAGCACACTGCAGCCTTACAGACACAGGAAGTAAAAGGCTGGTGGTCCTGCTCTGGTGTCTCAAGAATACAATGACCAGTTTCAGATATTTCACCCTCTAATGGGTAAAATAGAAACTACAGTTGATGTGATCGTGTTTTACAGAATTTCAGATTTCCTAAGGTTAAGCACAGTATGGATTGTTCTTAACACAAAAGTACCAGCTCCCCATTGACAATACCTGTGCTTTAGGACTGAGAAAAAGGTAGAAATTTAGGCACAAGTCATTTGCTCCCCACTTTTGCTTTCTTTGCTCAGATACACTACCCAAAATACTCTAATGCACAGCCAGTTTCATCACATTAATTGGTGGTAGTTTACATGTTGCAAGACACAGGCATACCTGTAAAAAATTAAGGAATTAGAACTCTACATTATTCCACAAAGCAAGCGTTACTATCTTCAACTTGCCAGATGATGAAACTGAGGTCTGGAGAAAAGAAAGCACCACTTCACACCAGGAGTTTCTGAGACAGCCTAGACTGCAGCTGACTTCTGTCTCTTAGATGCTATTCTAGAAGCCTGATTCTACTTTGCCATTTATCTTACCCTATTTTTCCCCTACATAAATCATAACTTACAAGCCTCCAGAAACAGTCCAGGTTTAATACTATCTTAAATACTTAAGTCACAGTTTTGCAGTGTATATGATTACCTGGAAAGGCAACAGTAGCCCTACATTTTTGTAACATCCCAGCTGAGGTTCTGTATTATATATATCTCTGAGTGAAAAAATCTTTCAACTCATATAGGATGTATGCTTCAGTTAATGAACTACAATTTCCTTATATATTTTACAAAGAGCTTCATTGTATGGCTTCCTTTTTTTTATTAGACAGCTATTTTGATTATTTCTCTACCTGTAAGGAAAAGAGTCTACTTCAAAAGGCAATTAAAAATATTCCTCCATGGAGTCCACATTTTTGAAACAACAAAAAAGTCATTCATGCCCTACAAAAGGTACCTCTAGAGCTCTTTGCAAGGCAGTGGGATTATGAATGAAGAACAGACAGATTGTAAGAGAAGTCTTTGAAACTAAAGAATAGAAACCTAAGCAAGCAGGCCAGCCGAGAAGGCACTGACACAGAGGGAATGACTGCAAGAACAGTACTGCAAAGTAGTGGTATAAAAGAAAAGAAGTGGATCCTGTTAGCTATACAACACTATGGATAATATAAGCTAGCACTGAAGTGCTCACAGCTAGTTTCAAAAATCCTGGCATTGAAGGCCCCAAACTGTTTTAACTTGAAAGGAAAAAATGCCTGGAAATAGATAAAATGCCCAAACAGTTACTGAAACACCAGTGAAAAAGACCTGTTTGCAAGTGCATGGATAGCCTGGAAATACATCAGGACATGTAGACTAAAGGAACAGTCAGGTTGCAGGGAAATAAACAACTTTCGTAACTGTATCTGTTATTTTAATCTTGATATTTACAGGAGGAAGTCAGAATTTTGCCACTCTTCAAAACTTCTCACTTTTTTTTTTTTTTTTTTTTTTTTTTTTTTTTTTTTTTTGCACAGAAGTGCTTCAAGGCCTAACCTGAGCTTTGAAGAGAGTCAACTACTTCCTCCAAAATATACTTGGATGCACTTCATAAGTTTGTCTGAAAGAAAAAACTGCTTGATTTCTGGTTACATACAATTTAAGATAAATCAGTGAGAAGAATGGGTATCTCAGGATGGTGCAGGAAGCAGCAGAGCTCGGGGACACAGCTGTCTCACAGGCAGAGCTGGCAGTCGCAGTGCCAGCAGCCAGCTCGGCGGGCCCATCTGCACTGAGCAGGCACTAACACCTGGCCCAGCCCTGCCTAAGGCGCTGCACTCCTCTAACACACATGCTCTGCTGGGGCTCAGAGGAACTCACAGCCACAGAGCTGAACTCTTGCTAGCAAGCCTTCCCCAGCACTTCACACCTTCCTGCAACACTTCTCATTCCTCCGCTGTCTCGGGTTCCATCTGTGCAGCCACGCCCATGCTGCGTTCTCCCCGCTTTGGTTCTCATCCCGGGACTGGCAGCAGAGGAAGAACAGCCTCCCAAAGAAGGGGGAATGACTCAGGGTAAGCCTGCCCTGCACAGGGGGATGCAGAGACACTTCAGACACTTGAGCTAACCACACCAGGTAGCTGACCAAGTACAAAAAGTCAAGCCATGAAAGCAAACTTCAGTGTGGGCAAATCTATTCTGCCTTCCTGGTGGACCAGATTTATGCTTATGAATATCAACTCTTAAAGTAGATTGAGAATGCAAACAGAGAATAAACATTTCCATGGCTTGCTGCTCTTTCCCAGCTCCCAGCAGGATACAGTAAATACTACAATGCAGCTGCACAGTAAGGGAAAACAGAATATATACAATGTAATCCCATCTTCAGCTTGGAGACTGCTGCTTGTTTAATGCATACACGTGCTACTGGACTAGCAGGCAGATCTGAAGATAGGTCATGGGAGTCAGAAAAACAGACCTTGATTCCTGACACATTTTGAAAAGTCCCTTCATCCTGTTCACTCCCCCCCACCCCATTTCTTCTGCCTTATTACATTATATATCCAGTATTTTTAACATGCTTGCTGTCAATTTGTTCTTCAGAACATTAATATATAAATATAAGTTCACCAAATTAAAACTAAAAGAAGTGGTTCCAAATACCAAGCGACAAAGAGTTGGACCTTCTTTAGAACTGGTCCCTGCATAGTAGTTTTTTTGGCTTTAAGTCTACACTGGTAATATACTCTTAGTATATCAATATACTGATATGAGTGAATAAATATGACTAGAACATGTCTTTTCCCTACTATATAAGAAAAACCCATTAGTCTAGAACCAATGTCTCTTGTGTTGTCTGCGTCAACAGATATACCTATAGCACATCAACAGCCTAGCCATCTCCTTGTTATGGTTGTACAAGTCTAGGTGAATGAGTAAAAGAAAAAATCACATATTTAGTCCAAATCTGTATCTAATTTCAGCCCAGAAACCAAGTTGTTCAGCCAAAGTTCTGCTGAGCTCCAACCAACTCATGTCCTGCTCGTAGCTTAGGTATGACACCATAATGAAACTAAACTGCTTCCAGTTTAGCAATTGCTTGTGTCTGGCCAGAGCTGCCAGCCACCTGTGTGCACACCAACTCCCTGCCTCAGTTCACTGGGAATAAAGTACTGGGGTGGTGCACAACATGAAAAGCAGGCAATTTTTTGTAAATGCTTAAGAGATCCCTGAATGCAGGACTTTGGGGTATGCATTTCAGAAACCCTCACATGTACCAATACAACAAAAAAGAACAATCCTAAACCTGCAGTGGGGCATCTGTATGAAGACAACATCAGCAGTGATGCTCTTCACTTTCTGCTACCTTAATTTACGTTCTCCTGCCAGAGAAATTCCCCTTATACTTTATCCTACACATAAAATGAACCAATATTACTAAGTTCCACCACTCAAAAAATTAGGTTGGCCAGGCTCTTTCCAAGGGTATAGACTGACCTATGAAAAAGATTTTCATGGAAAATCAGAGCCATAGGATAAGCTATCTGAAAAGAAAATGTAACACTTCCAGCTGGAAACTTGCATAGCTGTTGGGCATGGAGACTGCATGACCAGAATTTCATGTTTGTGCTGGTTTTGGCTCGGGTAGAGTTAATTTTCTTCACATTATCTATCATGGGGCAAAATTTGGATTTGTGATGAAAAATGGGGTTAATAATCCAGAGATGTTTTTGTTACTGCTGAGCAGTGTTTACACAGTTAAGGCTTTTCCTACTTCTCATACCACCCCACTAAGGGAGAAGATAGTGGATGCACAATAAGCTGGGAGAGGACATAGTTGGGACAGGTGACCCAACTGCCCAAAGAGATATTCCATATAGCATCATGCTCAGTTTAGGGAGCTGAAAAAGGGAAGAAGTAGGGACATTCAGAGTGATGGCATTTTTGTGCCCAAGCAGCCATTACATGTGATGGAGCCCTGCTTTCCTGGGGATGGCTGAACACCTGCCTGCCCAGGGGAAGCAGTCAATTAATTCCTTGTTTTTCTTTACCGATTAAATCATCTTTATCTCAACCCGTGATTTTTCTCACTTTTACCCTTCCAATTCTCTCCCCAGTCCCACTGGGAGGCAGCGAGCATGCAGCTGCCTGGGGCTGTTACCAGCTGGGGTTAAACCACAGCAGTGCTCTGGTGCCCAAGGTAGGGCTCAAAAGGGTTGAGACAACAACAGCTTTGATTGGAATGTGTTAGATGGAATTTATAGCCTTTATTGCTGCTTGGCTCCTTTGGGCAGACTCCTGTGCTTGCCCTGGGCTTGGTGCCTTACAGTACATTGGTGTAGTGTTCATCTGTGGCTGCTTTTTGCTTTCCCTGCTTTTGTGCTGCTGATCCCCTCACTCTGCTGTGCTTGGGGACATTTTGAGGACAGCAGTGGTGATGCACAGGGCCTGGCAGGTGGCCGGGGCAGCTCTGCTGTACTGGACATGCTGGAACTCCAGTGTGCACACAAGCCAGAGAAACTGGGACCTGGGGATGGGTCCCTGTGGAAGCAGAGATCCACCTGCAGCCATGGAGGAGCCTCCACTGACACAGGTGGGCCTGAAGGAAGGAAAGCCAGGGCAAGCCAACAATGGAGTAGGCTCCTGGAAGGGACCTGTGGACACATGGAGAAAAGAGACCATGCTGGAACAGGTTTGTTGGCAGGACTTGTAACTCCATGAGGGACCCAAACTGGAGCAGGCTGCTCCTGAAGGACTGCACCCTGGAGAAGGGACACATACTGGAGCAATTCATGAGGAACTNAAAATCCGATAGGGAGTGGGTAAGAGATTGTAATAGAAATACATTTAAATTGTTGTAACCCATGATTTGAGTTGCATATTGTAGGAATTACTATAAAAAGAACCACTCAAACCTATGGAGGAGAAGCCTTACAAGAAACAGAGCAAATGCATCAGGAACCCCAACTGAGCTGGCTTTGGTGCCCAATAACCACAAAACAAACGACCTCTCCTGTCCTGAGTATCACCACAACATGGATCCAAAGTCATGGACTAAATGGACTCAGTGGAATGTGCTGGACATCTTATGAACACTTTGCAGTGGTTGATAGACTAAGGGAATAATATCTGTGTATTACACCAAAGGATGGGAAGTCAGGTGGTGGTTAATGTCATATTGGACAGTGTAGGACATGAACATGTGGGATAAAGAAGAAATCCTACTATTATAAACACAGTTTCCAGCATAAACCCAAAACATAGCTAGTAGCTAGTCCCATACTAGCTACTATGTCCAAAATTAACACTATCCTAGACAAAACCAGTGCCTGCTGAACTTTGATACTTTTAACTTAGGGGAAAAAAAAAAGTCACGCCCAAAACTATCAAGCAATTATTTCATTTCTTGAAATAAAGGAAGTGGCTCAGAAGTGGGTGAAAACTTTTGAAAGCTGTCAAATTGCTAACACTTTTGTGAAAGAGGGGGAGAACTTGAACTAATGATCTAATGGAAATAGTGTTTGTTCTGCAAGCATTTCTTTTTCCTAAAGGGGAGCAAAGGTGCTTTTCTGACTTTTTCGGCTTGGGTTAGGGGTTTTTCAGGGAGGGCTTTGGGGCATTGGTTGATTTTTTGGGGTGTTTCATTACCACTACACATCTCTTTCTTATCAGAAAAATTAGTTGGATACATGCTTTTATTTGAGGGATTTACACAGTGAAAAGGCCTTTGTGTAGACTCGAACGTCTTCAATTTTGTTTGGTTTAATGTAGTATGATGCTCTTAAAAATGGCTTGGTGATTACAGGAAATAAGTAATGTTCTATAGAATGTCTGAGCTTGTGGAGGAAGCAAAACAACCTTAAAATTTCTCCTCCTAAGTTTTCAAAATCACTAGGTACAATAGGCTGTTGGAAAATAATTTTAGTAATAACAAAAGAAGTCCCAATGCCCACCTAAAACAATGAAGTGCCTGAAACATGATTGCCATAAAACCAAAGCCTACGCCACCCTTTCAAAATGCCGCTCCCTCCATTAACAAACTCCTCCCTAGGAGACTGCCCAGTGTCCTTTGGCCACAAGGCAGAGAAATCTGCACAGCAAATATGAAGTATAATGGTTCTGTAACCCTGAGAGGAGAAGCAATCTCTGTGCCAAACTACATCATAAAAACAAGGTCCATGATGTTCTGTATCTATACTACAGCATGAGATTTAATTGATTTAAGTGCAGTAAAGAGGAGTTAAAATATTTCCTTGAGGCTCTTCACTTTAGTAAATGTAGAGAGGAACTGGCTCAAGTCAGACTACTGTGTGTGAACAGAGAAAAATAACTACTACTTGAAATAAAATGCTACTACCCATTTATCTGTCTTTCAGCCCTCTCTGTCTGCTAACATGTTGACTGACTGTGGAGGTAGCTGAGAGAGCAGACAGTAACCTGCCTTTTCTGGAGAAAAGGTAGCAGTGGGAAGTCTCAGAAGGACTTATAAAGTGGAAAGTAGGACAGCAGATTAAAAAAAAAAAAGGACAGGAAAAGCAAGAGATTTTGTTCTTTTCCGCTATAGTGCAGCATCCACTTGTTTTCTTATAATCTCCAGCAGCTATCAACCAGATTTATGCAGTTCTGTCTCTGTTCAGAGACTTTGAGGGATGAGAGAGCCAATACTCAGGCTTCAAATGCTCTTCTTAGCTGGTTATCAACTAAAGGTAGATCATTTTGTTGCTTACATTAGTATGAACCTAGAGTTACTATAGCGACATAAGGGTAGAAGCAAGAATAAATCCAATGTAAATGAAAAGAGATTTCAGCCCTGCATATAACTCGCTGACTTTTCAGAAAAAATATTTCAAGCATTTTGTGTCTGTCATCAACTATCCCAAATTACATTACTGGCTAAACTGATGGAAGATACAGATACATTAAATGTTGCCTTTTCTTCTGAAGAAAATATTTAACATGGATACTTTTTTGACAAAATATTAAGTATTACCTCAAGACTAATTTCTTTTCTCACTACTCTCTTTATCTGTAACATTTAACATGTTTTGCAAAATCATTCCCTTGGGGTCCATCTTTCTCTCAGAAAGTCAAGCAACAAATTCACCTACAAATTACCTGTGGGGTAATTAAATACTCCAAAGACTATTTAAGGAGCAGTTTTTACAAAATAAATAAATAATGTCCATTTTACAAAACCAGTAATTTACCAACAGTAGAGATTAATTTACAACTTTTAGAATTTGTTACTAACCCACCTGCAGTAAAAAAAAAAATCAAAACTTGAGGAACTTGAGAATGTAAGCAGAGTCTGTGATCAGGGAGTGGCTCACATAAGAGATCTAAATGTATTCTTTTTCAAATTTAGCTACAAATGTGGTTTTTTAAACGGTTCGTATAACTCTCACATGGGACCACGCAGGGGACATTTTAGACTAGTAAATGATGCATCAATCTTCCTGATCTAGGTTCTTACACCACTGCACGCAATTGTGTTCTGAGTTCTGAACCTAGACGGTATTTCTCCACTTTGCAAAGCTTTTCATTGGTTTTACATCTACAGAGAATATTGAGCGATCAAAAGGAGAGAAAGAAACATCAGTTGCGACCTACCTTTGAGAAAAGCATCCTGTCCCAGAAATGCAACACCAAATGCTAAGAGTTTAAGCCACAAAAACATGGTTATTTCTGGAAATCAGGTGTATCCTTATGAAACAGCATGTGTCTCTCTCTGGAAAGCAAAATAAATGTTATCTGTCTGCAAAAAGTTTCTTCACAGAATGTGAACCCAGAAGGAGACTAACTAGGCACATACACTCTGCCTGCTTATCTGTGAAGGAGCTGCTTCCTCTGTTACTTCAACTAACCACTCACAAACTCGCAATGCACTGTAGTGATGTCAGACTACCACTTCTTCAAAAAAACTTCTTTCAGTTTCCAGGAAGTCAAAGGGCTTTTTCTTAGGTTCCTGCAGTAATACTTAGCTTCCTTAATTCAACTAAAGTAGATTATTTTCAGCTATCTCTTCCTTTGTACTTAGGAGCTACACAAGACTTCACTTTTCATAGGACTGTAGATATTAGACTTTGATCAATGACTTAGCAAAGTCATTTTATTCCCTTCATGTGCACTTTTCTGCATATATTCTCTGATTCCCATATATGTTATCTATGTTTCTTGAGATTTCTGTTGAGAGAAAGAGAAACCCTAGCCATGAGTCACCAAAACACTTGTTCTGACAACAAGGCCTTCATAAAAATGCATCCTCAGGTGGAGTAAAGGATGATTAACCCTTTAAACATGGGGTTAAACAAGATGATCTCTAGAGGTCTCTTCTAACTCTAACTATTCCACGATTCTGTGGGATATGTTTCTGAATCTTTCTACAAGGATGTCTTTCTGGGTATGACAGTAATACACAGCCAATTGATAGAGGCAGTCTAATACTGTTTTCTGTAATGATTAGAATTGGAGAACTCAATACAAATCTTTACCATGATAGTGCAGGAGGATTATTGTCGTTTTCACAGACTTGATACAAAGTACAGCAAAGACATTTCCCCTAACTGCTTGCACTGAGGCAGTTCTTAACAACTTGGTAATAAATGTCCCTTATATAGTAGACTACAAGGGGAAGAGATGTTCGATTGCTCCTCTTACTGAACATCTCCAAGGTTCTAAAAGAACCAGCAAAACCCTGTCATAAGACAGATAAAGAAGGGAAGAAAATACTTTTGTCCTGCCTATTCCTAAGTCCTTCAGAGACTTCCTAAGCATCACACAGGAAAAAGTTGCACAAATTCACATAATGATTCACAAATGACATGACTGAATCAAACTCCTCATAAGATTAAACACATCTTCTACAATTTTGATTCAAGTCTTACAACACAGGCCAAAATCTTAGCTTGCATTAAGCAGTATGTCTCCATACAAAGTGGCTGCAATAATAATTATATTGTAAATGTGTAATAAAAATAATTATATTGTCAATATACTATTGTATATTTACATTATAATTGTATTTATATGTACTATTATTTAGATATTNCCTGTGAAGTATCTCTCATAAAGGTTCTCAAAGAGAATCAGGCTCCATTCCCAGCTGACCTTCCCCAGTAGTTTTATACAATCTCCATTCAACTCCTCAAGCTGCGACTCCAAGACAAATTCCTGCAGAGTGGATCTCTTCTGGCTGTGTTATATTTACAGAGCTTCCACAGCACTGAAATATTGCAACACAACCTATCTATTATTTGGTGAACACATTACACACTCCAGTGATCCCACCATTCTAGGTATACTGCTAACTATGAGCTGTTAAAATTAATGACCAAAGTTACAAATTTACATAAGAAGGACTCAGAACTGTTGGAGCGAGTCCAGAGGAGGGTCACAAAGTTGATAAGAGGATTGGAGCACCTTCCCTATGAAAACAGGCTGGAAAGTTGGGGTTGTTCAACCTGGAGAAAGTTGTGTGGAGACCTCACCTGAAGGGGCCTAGAGGGATGCCAAAGGACTCTTCATCAAGAACTATAGTGACAGGACAAAGAGTAACAGGTACAAGTTGAAAGAAGGGAAATTTAGGATAGAGGTTGTGCATGTCCAAACATGGGCAGTGTTCAAGGCCAGGATGGATAAGGCCCTGGTCTAGTGGAAGATGTCCCTGCCCATCTAAGGGGGGTAGGGACTGGATGATCTTCAAGGGCCCTTCCAACCCTTAACATGCTATGATTCTGCTAGAACTCATGAAGTCTTTTTCTAAACATAAACTGCAGTCTCCTTTCTCAAGATTAAACCCAGAACATTCCTTTTGAGGAAATGGGAGAATTAATTTATTCTACTTGCACATTAAACAACTGACTGTTAAAATAAATCATTTCTCAGAACAGAGACTGAAATTTTAATTGGCCAACATGATTATGTCAGTATGTAACTAGGGCAGTATACTTCTCCTGTGCTGGAAAAAATCAAAGCCAGAACTATCCATTTGTATTAATAAGGATTTCTAAAATGACATTAAAAATGTGCAGCTGCTTAAATTGCGCATCTCTTTGGAAGTCTTTCTCTTTTATAAGTTATTAAAAGAGTCACCAAATACCTCCAAAAAACCACCCAAACAGTATAAAATACAAATCTTTCCTTGTCCAATTCACCCATCTTGAAATACATCAGATTTGTTAATTATCATAAATATCTCCTGTTCTATGCTATGAAAAACCAGCTCAAAGGGCAACTGTATCACAATTGCAATAAAAGTTTTAAAATATATGTGCCAAATAATAATCACATTTCCTTTCAATTTGCATCTGAAGGCATTGGAAAAGATCATTAATTCATTGTCTCCTTCCTCATACCAAAACTTTAAAGAAAGGAGCCCTTGAAATATAGAGAAAAGAAAGGGAATTCAAAGAAGAAAGTATTAATGCAGTATGTCCTCGCTCCAGATGAGTTCAAATATTGTTATGAAGCAATTTACATAATTTTATATTAAAAGTAGATTGAAATAATGATAAAACAGATTGATTCTGTACTAAAGTGGTTTATGATGTTTGTCGTACTAGTTCTGCCATTTGAAAATGGCAGAAATTTCTATGCTGAACTACCATATACTTACAAGTAAATTAACCACTCCAGTCTAAAAAAAAAAAAAAAAAGGCAAACAAATGAAAAATAAAATTTGTTGCATTTCAGAACTAGCTAATATTTCACAGGCATGCATGCAGACTATATTCAGCATCACCACCTAAAACACACACCACAACAGGCTGTGACTTACAGTCACAAAAAAAAAGGCTCTTCCTGAGACACTGAAATGAAAACATACTATTGGACTCCATATATTCAGATACTTTATTCTTACAATAGATTTCTGAAACAGATGATCTAAGGAGATACACAAATCCATTTATTCTATGGAAAAATGCAGTGAAAGTTCCCACTGCTTTTGATTTGCACTGATTTACACCTGATTCAGATGTCCCGCATGGGAGTAATAATTGACAACTAAGGAAATGATGACCAAGGTATCATCGATGCTCATTCCAAATTCTCTTTCTCTTCCAGTTCTGAATCAATCCTAGGAATATTCACCCATCCTCCTGAGTAACCTGGGAGGAGGAGTCTGGTCCTCTCACTGCTAATAAGACCTTGGAGCCAGGAGCTGTGATCCTCAAAACAGTCCACATACCCATCTCTGTGCACAGCCTCTCATATGACATCAGACAAAACTGCTGTAGGTGCTCAGTGATTGATGTTAGACAGTGCCAAAGCTCTGCCCAGATCCCAGTCAGTCTTAGAGCTTGCTGAGAGACATCAAGGTCTCTCACAGCCTCCACAGTCCCTGCTAACTTGCTTTCTACCAGGAGGTGTTTCTGTAAGTGTTTTTTAAGTTGTGCAGCTCAGAGGCATCAGATTACAGGGTATGACAGTGAGAGGGAGAGAGCAAGCATGCATGCATGACACTTCTGCCCCAGAACATCCCCAAGCATATGCTAATGCAGCTAAAAAATACCTTACTATTCTTTGGGGAGAAGACAAGGAGCTGCTTCCTATTCCAGTGAAGGCCAGAGCAAAGTAGAGAACAGCCATAAAACTCACCACTATTTACCCTAAGGCAAGGGAGAGCATGAACTCTTCAACCATGTGATATTATTTTGAGATTCCCCTCATCTACCCAAACCATTCCCTCTCTTTGTCTGGAGGAGATAGACTGGAAAGATTAAAGGAAGACAACAGTAGCAGTAATCAGGGTATAAACAGCATCTTCATACAGCCACAAGCCAAATAAATCTGTGTCTCAGGCTGGATTGTCACAGGCTTCCCCCAAAGATTGGCCCATCCTGTATCTGCCATCAGACAGCCACACTTCCCCTGCACTCTGATACCAACAGGGCCTTTGACACCCAAAAATGATCACCCCTGGTGCTGTGTTTATGCTATAGGAACTGTGACTGAATGATGCCAGTGAAACCTCACTGTTTGTTCTCTCTTCATATGATTTCCTGCTGCTCATTTTCACCCCATGTTCATTTCCCTATGAGTTTAGCCAGATAACACTGCAGCTTCACCTTCCTCACACAAGTTCCAAGTCATTGGATTATCAAAGTCGTTATGGCATTCAGCACCATTCATCACCATATTAAAGTCACTTTGGCACTCATCACCAAGAATTTTAACTGGGATGTATTTGGTTTTTGGAGGGTTTAATGGCGTGGAGGGTGAGGGTTAATCCAGTGTTCTTCACTGGTACCTAAACCTAGTGCTGTTTTGTGTTTAGTGTGTTTACAAAATGTACTATGAATTTGTTTCTCAAGAAATGCATTCTTAAAAACTCTAACACTAACCTGTGTTTTCCTTTTGTTCAGAGGCCTTCAAAGAATAAACTACAAACTAAACTAACTAAATAACTAATAAATTCTCTACATACTCCATGCATCATTTGGATTAAAGTAATGCAGACTTCATTTTGTGCAATTTCCCTTGTACTGAGAGGGAGAGTCATTCCATATGACTCAGCTCAGTTAGTGATACTCAGTACACTGCATATCAGAATTAAGCAGTTCCACAGAAACTGAAGTCACACGCTTTTGCAAACACTAAGGGACAGAGGATAAATTTATCCCAAGGGCAACTCTGTTTAAATCAAGGGGGTTATCTACATTATGCATTTTATCCAGTAAAATTAATTTGACAGTCTTACTGTGAAAACATTGTTCATGCTAGAGAATATATCTTAACAGTCTTAATATTTCACTGAACATTTGCTAAGGAATCTATTTTTTACATACTTTTCCAGGCTTGTTCTCAATTGCCAAGAAGTATTTCCTGAAGAAAGAAAACATTTCTACTTAATGTGTCATATTGGATCAAATTATTTTAAGGTCAAGAGTAAACAATAGAGCTCTTTGTGCAAGCATACTGCTCTGTTGCTATCAGCCCTCAGGCGATGATGATTTGACATCTTCACTTCATATGCTGCCTGCATGATCTGTGCTGTACCTGCTCAGGACAGAGAACGTATTCTGGTCTCCCTGAGGGGCTCTTCACAATCTGGCTCAAAATGAGCAAAAAGCCTGTGAGAGCAGTGCCAGGCACCTACTTCTTGCTTACACAGAAAATCAAACCAGAATAACAGTGGGCTCAGTTATTGTGAAATGAACATCTTGAATAGCTCCTTTTAACATGCCCACTTAGAATTTGCTACCCTTAAACAGTGCCAGCACACCCATAAGCCCTGGGATTTGTTAGATTGGTGCTGAACATCTGCTTTGCATCCTGGTTTTGGATGAGCGCTGGATGCTGAGAACCGCTCAGGATTTAGCTTTGCAAAAGGTGTTCAAATATTCTACAGTGAATGAGATCATTTTACATCATAAAACATCAAATAAACATTTTTACCCATAATGTCTTTTCTTTGTATCCTTCCATCATTCACGTTGAAAGGGAAAATGAAAAGGAGGGATGACAATTAATTGAGTATTTGCTTCCCCTGGACCACTTTTGAACACTCATTCAGAAGAGTTCTTCAATGGTGGCAGGTTTTTCCTCCTCTTAGCCCGATACTGCATTTTCCCCCTCAGTTTCATTTCCTAGTACCAACTTCTTGGGTTCTATAGGCACTCATATAATTGTCTCAACAAATGGAAAACCACAATTTTAAAGGCGAGTGAGCTGACTGCCAGGCAGGGCACTGTTCTCTGAAGAGTCAGGCTGAAGCTCAGGAATACCAACCCAGCTGGAGGTACCAAACAAGTCCATGTGCATATCTCCTCTATCACCTTCACCAAATCCACCCTGCCTTCAGCTAAACTGCTTACTTACTTGCTGATGGCTTGGTACTAGCTAATCTATACTTGCTAGGTAATTTTCTCAAATTATCTGCCGAATAGTACTCTATTACATAACACTCTGCAGTAAATGCTGTCTTACCTGCACCATGAAGTCACAGACTTTTGCAGAAAGCCTGACAGAACACCAGTCAAAGCAATAGTGGCACCTGCCAACACAAAACAGCCCATACAGAAAAAGAAGAAAATGCTTAGTGTTTTCTAAAGCCTTTACATTCTGGTTTCCTTGCAGATCATCTTAACTCTTGAACATTTCCTGTGTGCTCTGTACCAAATATAAAGACCTATCTGTTTATTCTGAAGCCAATATACAGGGTGGGCTTTTTTTTTTTTTTTTTTCGAAAGCAAAATTAAGGGGGGGGTTTTTTTTTTTTTTTTTTTTTAATCTTTTTTTAATGCTCAACTTTCGCTGAAGCAGGCCAGGACCAAGGTCAGGGTAGGCTACTGACCCCACATTTCAAGCTATTTTCCTACAATATGCTACTTCTGAGGTAACTTCTCTCCAGTCTCTGTTGTAAATGAGCAGACCAATTTGCCTTCTGTGAGTTCTCTGTCCCCTTTTCTGTTTTTCCCAAGCAGGTATCTTCTGTGATATTAACTTCGGTATACTTTGCTTCTATCACTGTATCCTGCTTCCACCCAGACTGCTTCTCACCTGGGGTGCCAGTTTTATTGTCATACCCTATTAGCTGTGGTCTACAAGTTGTCCTGGTATTGTACTGTCTATCAGATGACAGTGCTTATAGCCAAGAGTACTTGTGTGCATTTTTCCAATAAAATAGAGGATTACTCTACAGCAAATGTTCTCCTAACATCCCAGTTATGATTATGTTTTGGATGGACAGGCAGTCCCACAGCTGATTGTAGTCACTATTATATAGAAGCACAAAATGCCTTTGAGCAAGGTATTTTAAGCACAAACCACAAATCTTTACCTTGGAGGCTGGTCTGCTTACTGTGATGTTGTCAGTGATCTCCTGCCCTTCTTCACATTGTGACAGGATTTTTCTCTCTGGGATTGTCCAAAAGGGTTAGAGAGATGTCTCCAAAGATAAGCATGTGGCAGGCATTACATCTTACTCAGTAGCTTGTCAAGAAACTACTGCTATAAATCTAAAAGAGGCTAGAAGGTTTCTAGAATCTAAATTTACAATAGTCATCTTTGAATTTGAAACAGTTAGGAAACCAAACTGGTCCCACTGATTTATTTATCTTGTACATCAGGGTCTGTATCTCTCCCATCCTCAGTTTCCATGCCTCTAAGCCATTCAGTTTATTTGTTTCACACACACTAAAAGCCATCTTAAAATGTGACAAGTTCATAGTGCTGATACTCTGAAAAAAAAAGTCTGTAAAGATGTACTGGATGTCTTGGTTTATTCTCACACTAAAAAAAAACGAGCATAGTTAGCAAAGGCAGTAAATTCTAAACTTTAAAGAAAAAGAGTTATGCAAAAGCCATTTATGTAATTGCAAATATTTTTTAGCACTTCTTGTTAATGGGCATAATTAGAGTCAACTAACAGAGGTGCAAAAAATATTGGATATATACTTTTAAAGTAACAATCGTAAACAGGAGACGTGTGCAAAACAAATTTTGGCAGAGTCAAGCAAATATTTGAGTGATTTACAACAGGTGAGAGAAAAGACAGAATTGGGATGTCAAACACTGAAATAAAGAGATTTGCTTTGTTTTTTGGGGTTTTATAGCTAATTTCTATTTCACTATAGGACATTTCATAATAACACTCAAAGACATTTAGCATAAATTGGCTACTTTAACTGGGTCACAAAGTTCAAGGAACATTTTGTTGAGGCCTTATAAATACATACAATCTGTGCACACAGTGCAGTGGAAGAGCCAAAAATAACTAAAAAGGATAGTGGAAGGGGAGGAGGGAAAGCTGGTAATCCCATGCCATGGTATTCCCCAAACACCTGGAATTCTCACAGTGTGTAAACCTCTGAACCACAAGAGAGGTAAAACAGTATCAGATTCATTAATTTCAAGGAAAAAAACTCTTCCATATTTCTCATAAAACCCTAAGAAACCCCACAATTTCACAACTATTTTATAATATGTGCTCATGCGTACACTGCCAAAAATCTAGTCTCTGTCAAAAAAAAAAAAAAAAAAAAAAAA
>WEIU01015637.1:128971-150010 GCA_013389925.1 Aegithalos caudatus
CAAAAAAAAAAAAAAAAAAAAGGCAAAATATGTAGTGTTAACTATTGTTTCTTAAGTTTTATTCTGAAAAGTGATAAAATGTTAGCAAGAATAGCTCATTTTTCCCATACCAAGCTCAAGCTGATATACTAATTTGGTAATGTGCTCTCACTCCCCAGATCAGCATAAAATATTTGCACATCCTCTTTCTGCCTTACAGCAAGTGTTACTTCCTAACTTAGTACATTAGGAAATATCATAGAAGATGAAACTTCACGCAACAATTATTTAGCAAGAGTCTCTGTCTGTTTTTGTCTTTTCAGAAGAAGACCCTCTTCTTTACAGTTTATGAGATTCTGTGTTAAAATATAGAGGCCTTAGTCAAAATTTATTTTTGATGCAAACCAAAAATAAAGTGCCAGTTCCTTGCACAAACTCAGTCAAGCCTGTAATCTGGTAAGCAAAAACTAAGGCTTTTCCTTCAGACAAAGCTATGCTGAGGAATCTCAAGCTCATTTTAGTTTGATATCCCAGCTTTATTTTCAGTGTACTGAGGTCCAGAAAGTTGCTCTACACTGATCAATGGAGACACATCCTGGAGAGGTGAATTTTCTGAGAGACTTTACCCCCTCCATCAGCACATTGTCATTTTAGGTGCAGGAGAGCAATCACCATAGAAAAATACAGATTCACAAATAAGTTTGTCTAAGAAAAGCAAATTACCTGTTCATTTTTCTTTCCTTCTTCTACTGTAAACAGGAACAATTTAAAGACAGATGATGGCAAAAAAACAAAGACCTGCCTGCCCTCCACTGATCAAAGCCTCTTGGTGCTATTCCTTGCTCTCAGAACCTTCCTTGCTCCAAATTTCCCACATCAGCCTGAAAAAAGTCCTGAATTGTCTGACTAGTCTTCAAAGACAGTTCACCTTCTTGAATCATGAATCTGTAAGGTCAGACTCACATACACTCCATTCTAGCTGGAAACACCTTTCACATACTATCACAAGTTTTGGGCACCAAAATACCAGTCCTGAGGAAAACAAACTCTGTGCATATTTTGCATGAGGAACACAAGCAGGGTGAGAAAAGAGAAGTTCAAAAACAAGGTGGGAAGAACTTTTCTCTGCAGCTTCCACAATGGCCTCTGCTCTACTCCAAGAGGTAACAGGAAGTAGAAAAAGTAGTTTTGAGAAAGCCTGGGGTTTATGCTTCCTAGCTTGTATTAGCAAGTTGAGCAGGCTGAAAATGTACATATTCTTTCTACAACCATATAACCGTGGGATGTCTCTGAAGATCATGCATGTATACTTATTTACCTATTTTAAATAGTTTTATGTTTTCATTAAACTTCAGATTAAGTAAGGGGAAAAATTGTTTGGTTTTCATAATTCATAATTACAATAGTTAAATTATGTGAAACCAGTTTTATAAATTATCTACCAACCATCCAAATCTCCTACAACTGTTTATTGCACAAGTAAGAGCTTAAAAGGAAAAACAAAACCCCCAAGTTCGGTCAAATAGTTTATTTATCTTGAATCCCAGCAAATACCTACTTAAATTACTGATACTACTTTTTATGCTGTATTTGTAAAAAATGTATGTAGGGGAAGCAAGTTTTGCTTAACTGCAACATTAGATATATTTAATACCTTTACTGTCATGAAAGACCATCAGCAGTGTTTTTCAGGACTTCTGATTAAGACCATTAGACCAAATAAAGCTATTAAAAAACAATAAAAATTTCTGACTGCTCTTGCCTCAGCTTGGCCCATAAATTGATGCTGCTCTCAGCTTTCCAAACTGGTTTCACTTTCTGGTTCCTGTATGATAATTACGAAGGCCCAGAAATGGTGCAGAGCTGCAAAGTTCATACCTGAGCTCTTGAATATAACCTTCTTTTCCAGCTAAGTGAAATTCCAGCTTCATCACTAAAGCCACAGTTTCATTTATTCTGTCTCTGGTAGCTCTCTTTGCAGATGGACTTCCTGGAGATCAGCTAAGGCATTTTGATGCAGCTGACTGAGGGTCCCTGAAGTAAGGAATACTCTGGGAGCTGAAAACAGCAGTGTTGATATCCTGCCCCTCATTCCCCCACCACAGTTTAACATACTGCAACACTTGAGGTGAGTCCATGTCTTCTTACCTTTGGATTGTTTGGATGAAAGGATTGATCCTTTTGGGACAAGCTACCAGATAACTCAGCTTTCATTCTGTACTCTAGAGGTACCAAGGTCCTCTTCACCAATTTGGTTGCCCCAGGTGCCAGCACTTTCTTACTGAAAGCAGAAAAGTACAGAGACAGATAAATACCATCCACATTCTCATCTAAAGACTACATTAATGATTTGACAAAACCTTTTGAGTCAGATGCCTCAGGTTTTTCTCAATTGATAAGCTGCTTTCCTAGCTCTTGTCATAATACATTGGGTGATCTGAAGCTTGCCTTGAACTAAAGCACACATGACATTGACTCCCAGGTGCTGCAGGACCTACAAACCCTGCTCTGGGGCAGGGGAGATGTTGCAGAAGTGTGCAGACATTTGAAGTTCTGTGCAGTCCAAGTGCTCACAGCACATCTATTGATCTCCCTGGCCCCTGGCTGCTCTTTCAGCATGTCAATACCTCCCTTTTCACATGATAGGACTTGAACACATTGTATGGAACAAAATTATCCACTTCCCACCCTCCCAACAACACTTGGGCAGTAGCTTTGATGGGATGCATTTTACGTCTTAGTGTGTCTTAATTGTACTTTAACCACATATTTTAATCTACCTATTGTATACACAGTTATCAGTATATCTTCCTCCCCTTACCTGCTGAAGTGTGAGGTTGAGTTTTCTATGCTTAAAAAGACAGAGCTTGATGGCCATTTCTGCAGGATTATTTGGAATGATTTGAATGTTTTCGTCATTGGATGATGTAAACTGCTAGTGCAGAGACTTGTGTTGTCCTTCTCCTAAGCTGGGGACAAGCTCTGACAGAGGCTTTCTCTTTTCCCCAGCTGTCCCTTGACACAGCAGTGCTCAGGGGAAGGCAGCCTCTGACAGCCAGCTCTGCAGCACACCCACGTTCTGCTCGAGCACTGCAATTGGGAGTGGGAGGGAGGGGAGGAGAGCAGAGAGGAGAGGAGAGAAAAGCACATCATAGAGCAAGAAGTGGTGGTCACTGAGAGCTCAGCACATGCAAGTAGGATGGGGGTAAAAATCTCAGCAGAGAAAGCACAGACACCAGTACAATGCAATGTGCTTTTACTACATCCAGCTCCACCTGATGTCAGGCTGCTGGGCCCTACCCTCAGCTCTACAGGCATTTGTGAAGTCCCAAGGAGTGTTCCAAAAGGGCAATGATCCACAGGATTCTCAGTGTATCTATAGGTACATCTAGGAACATATACATGAGTATGTAAGATGGATGAAGTTGCAGAATAGTTGACATTTTTTGATGGAAGGGTTATCAGGCAAAGAGGATCCTTTAAATGTTTTGTGTTCCATGCTGCACAAAAACCTTTGAGCATATACTACATATCAGCTCACGCTGCTCAGCCCAGCATGGGTAAGGTTCAAATTTGCTGCTAAAATTAATGTCAGTAGCATTTAAAGAGTCAGTACCTGGAAGCTTTTAGCTCTAAGAACCAGGGCAAATACATATCTAGCAAGAGACATGGTAACTTAGATTTAGAACTTGACCTTGAATTATGGGAAAGTATTTTACAACATTCCAGATTTATGATTTTTATTTCCTGGAGACTTTGACTGTAAAAATGAGGCTAAAGAAGAAAGTTCACTTCTGGTTTTCTTAACAAGAATGTGTCCTTGAGCTGTGTAATCTCGTAACATAAACCAGACAATCTTTCAAGAAATCTGTGTTCTTCCTTAACTGTCTCATAGTTAAAGGCTTTAAAACCAAAATGAGGTATATACTTCCTCACATCCACAGATGCAGACACTGAGTACAATTCTAGCTTTTATTACACAAATTTCTTGAGAGTATGATATTCTTTTGCTCCATATCCAAATTTTACAAGTACCTTTTCTATTTCTTGATTTGTAGCCTACACAACCTTTGACATAAAATTTCAGAATTTTCAAATTTGTATCAAGAAAAATATCCATTCTTAGCCACAATAAAAATTCAGAGGTAAATGCTTTAAAGTCTTATGGTCTCACTTCAGTGATGTGTAAAGAGACCACTTGTCCTGCAACCATTGAAATTTTCTGGAACAGGATTTCACTACAGAAAACTCAAATATAACTGTTATTCACTTGATAGCTTAAACTGATAATAACACACAAGTTTATACTTAATTACTTATTCTGTGTAGAACTCAAGCCCAAAACTTATCTGTAAGTTATTGCATTATTTTTTTTACCTCTCACTCATCTTACAAAAATATAGGGAATGGGAGCACAAAATGAAGAAGCTTCAAAAATTGGAAGTTTACAGTTACTTGCCCTTTCTTGGTTTTCAGGAGTAACTATAAAAAAAAAAAGCTCTGATTTTATTTTATTCTTTTCTTCAAAGTGATGCTAGGAATAGAATTCAAATTATCAGAGATTACCTCTCTTATTTAGGGCCACTGACTGACCCTAAGAAAAATGTATTGAGGCATTAAATGTATTTGTTTGAAATACTTGATATTGAAATTCAAACAGTTCTTCAAGCAGAATTCCTAACAAGAAGGATTTGTGACAGGGAGTCTACAAGATTTACTTTGAAGAAAGAAAATGTGTGTTTAAGAGACCCTCGAACCTTCAAAGGAACACTTCCTTCAAAAGGCCCCACCTCACAGCTATAAGGGATTTTCAGAAGTTAATGTATTTACATAAAGTGGAAAGACTTGCAAACTGTACAGGGCAATTACTAGAAACAGTGGTGTAATATTGAACAAAATGGTCCTGATTTTCCTTGGGTTTTTTTTCAAAGAAATATGTTATTTCTTTCATCTACATTAAACTATAGACCAAATCCTGTAGTTCTTACTGAAGAAAAAGAAATTTCACAGACCTCCTGCTGGTCTTAGGTGCAAAGAAATTGAATACTGCAGTGAGGTGAAGGACAGAAAGAAAAGGACTTGAAAATGCAGTCCATATGAAAGAAAAATTGTATTTAAAGTGCACCAAATGAACACTAAAGACCTATTACCATGTATTTGAGCAGCTTTTTCAGACATTTATATGACTATACCTATGTCTTTTCAGATACATATATATGCTTGTATATTCATTCACCATTCCACACAGCTATCCAGATTAAAAGGCTGTCCCATCCTTCTTCATTTTAGTTAGAATACATTGACACCAACACATTCTTTGCTATCATCAGCTAAGACCTCCCTGAGATGGGACTCCATGGTGTCTTATTGCTGCTTGTTCCAAATGGGCTTTGTGAACTTACTAAAATTACATTTCAGGAAGAGAGGGCTAGAACAGCTAGAAGACACACATAAGCAGCAGGTCTAGCTGGGTAGTTCAAAGTAATCAATGCATTTATTTTGTTGGGGTTTTTTTTTTAAATTTTGTTTTAAAAATATTTTTCCCCTTCTAGTTTATGAACAACTTTTACCTCCTGAATCCCATCTTTATGTTTCTCCTGATCTCTGGAATCATGCTGAAGATCTCTCAGAAAGAGGGGTAGAGACTTGAAAATTATTTCTGCAACAGAGTAGGACTGGTAGAGCTTTTCATCAACATTGCTGTGGACATGATGCATGAGCACATGCACACACCATCCACTACATGTCCATTGAAGATTCTTCCCTGATCAGTAACTGCCAATATCAACTGAAAAAAATTCCAGCAAAACATGGTAGAATGAGTGTCTGGTATTTTAGTATAGGAACTCTCTAGACTTCATCAAAAAAATCTCTTCCCACTAAAGTCTGCACTATCATTCAACCTACACACAATCATATATTTTAATCTGGCAATGCTTGCCCATGTGGTAAAAACACCCAAGTAAGATAAGACTACACAATATCTGAATTAATTTCCATTCACGTCCTTCAGTAAAAGGGAATCTATACTTAAATAAAAAAATTATTCATTTTTGAAACTATCTTAAATAATTCAAATGTATTATGGACCATCAATCAGCTCCCAATAAATCAATCACTCTGTACCTGAGACTGTTTAAAATCATACTGTATATTTGAAGAGGAAAAAATATAAAAATCATTTTTTCTACACGTTCACCCCTCTAGAATGTGACTCCATTGATCAGTGTGGAGTAACTTTCTGAACCTCAGTAAACTTATATTAAGCTGGGATATCAAACTAAAATGAGGTTGATTGCCTCAGTATATCTTTGTCTGAGGGAAAAGCCTTAATTTTTGTATGTCCAGCTTACAAAAGCTATGAAAGAATTAAGGTTCTGTAGCTGCAAAAACTACACAGCTGACCAGGAAGATTACAGACCCAAGCATGTCCTAACGAGTCTCAGCATAACTAACAAAATAGCTCTGAAATTCAAGGACTGCAAAGTGACATTGCTTCTTGTAGACACTTGGATAGTGAATTCTGAAATTTTAAAAGTAGGACAAAAGCTTCCATTTATGCCACTCTGCAGTGATCCTCTTTCCCATTTGTATGGGAATTTGAAACACTTCCACTGTGAAATATTCAATATGAGGGTTTCCTCCAAAACATGGAGCCTACTGCCACCTCACCTACTACTAAAACTCTGAACTTTCAGAGCCTGTGTAATCACTGCAGTAAATGCAATGAAATCTTCAAGCCACTGGCCAATACTTAGACTTCCCTCTGTTGGACTTTTAAAGGCGGTTGCTGTGCAGAGGCTGCGATTCAGTAACATGACTGAAAACCATGAGCCTGAAAACATTTAACTGAGCTCTTGGTGATTACAGGGGAAGAAATACAGCCTCTAAGGCCTCTCCATTTTCCCACATGGATATTAGTGCAAGCTAAGTACACTGACTCTAGCAGTTACAGCCTAGATGTATGCAGCAGTTTTTCCTCTTGATATGCCTTGAACAAACCTTAGAAATGAAACTCCACGACTTTTCCCCCACTGCTACATGCAGCTGTTAGACAACCTGAGAGACATCATGGGGTGCAGGAAAGGCCTGGGTCATCTCTGTGTCCTCTCTAGGCCAGGACACAGACAGGCTGGCCACAGTGAGGTGGAGGCCCTGTCAAGCCATAGCACTCGTGGCTCCTGACCCTGGGGGCTGAGGATGCCTCTTTGCCACTGCCTCAGGGATCAAGCAAACTGCTGGGAGATGTGCAACTAAAACATTTTCATTCTCAAGTAGGAGTCAATGTGCTCAAATCATGTTCCTGCAGAGAACTCTGGGGAGTTCCCCTGAAAAATTATTTTTTAGGTCAGTTTTCTAAAACAAACATTCTTTGGCAAGGTAGGCTGAAAAGCTGCTAAGAAGATTTGTAAGCCAAATAACAGGATAACACACACCTAACCACAGGCATAAGCATATTTTCACACAAACCTTTGATTTGTTGGTAACAACCTTATCAGATACTGTCTGAGGAGGGAAAGTTCCCATAGCCAAGTCATCCCTTTATATATTTAAACTGCAAGCTTCAAAACAGCAAAATTTTATATAGAGGAAGTCAAAGTTACTGTAAAGAGTCAGGTTTCTGAACTTCTTACCGTCAGCTCCCCTCCCACCCTTTAATTCACACACCTATTGACACAGGTTTCCATGCTGTAGAGCCTTGTTATTTCTTCAGTAGCATCAATACTTATAATAGCAGGTGTTTCACATACTGCAGAACTGCAAAAACAGAAATGTGAGAGAGTCAGAAGAAAACACTGATATCAGAGATATTACCATGAGAGGAGGTAATTTATACTTGGAAATTTCAAGAAAATGCTAGTGCTTTACCTGTAATGCTTCAGAGCAGCCCCCAGGGTAACAGCACACATTCCTCTTGGGGTTTTTTCCTTTAGTACATGGGACATAATATGCACATTATGAAAAATATATCAACCTGTTGCTATTACAGTCAGTTTGTACAATATCCACAACACTTGACACTGCAGCACATTTATTTGACATATGCAGGTGAGTGCCTGCCCCTGCACCTCACTGAAGCTCACAAGGAGAAAGCCTTGTCTTTTCATCACCATGTCTATCCCTCTTCTTCCCATGTGGGATTCGTTAAGAACACGGCTGGAGGAGCCAGCAAAAGGGCTGGCAGTGCTACACCTGCAGCTGGGGCCAGAAGCCTCCCTGGAGGTCAGGCTCAGCATGAGCCCTGGGCAGCAGCACTGAGAGGGAGCTGCTGGCACGGGCAAAATACAGGAACGGCTGCTCGTACTGTCACAGCTTGTTTCATAAAAGCAGAGCTGCTTTTGTTCTGAAGGCAAAGAGGAGTCAAGTGGCCAGAAAGAGGCAGAAAAAGTGTAATTTCTGAGGCTTTCAGTACTTTGCATACAGTGTTCAGCCCTACCTCGAAAAGGGGGAGAAGTGAAATGAACAGATGAACAGCTGTAATGTTGTGGATCCAGGGACACACATCTACAATCACCTCTGCTATTAAGAGGAGGATCTCAGGTGGCTTGGAAGGGAAAGATCCAGTAGGGCACACTGACAGAATAAAAGCTATTACTTCTTAGCCCTTTACTAAGGAATTTCAATGGATTTAATTTAATTTCAAGAGTGTTTTGAGAGCTAAGACTGTGTAGCCTTTTATCAAGGGTTACCATACCCATAAGCATGAAGCTTCTTTTTTTAATGTATCTTTTGAGGTTTTTTCAAAGCAATGATTTTTTCTTTTGAGAGACTTCTATTACAGCCTATGCCATGCTCTGTGAGAAAGGCTTAATCCATGCTGCTTCTGCTATTACCCATAGTGTCAAAAAAGAGCAACGCAAATATTCACAATACTAAAAAAAAGAAATAGAGAGAATACTTTTGTGCTTTCATTGTAGCCTAATTCCAATTTTTTTTCTAAAAAAATAAAAAATTAAAAAAAAAAAAAATAAAATCTTTCCAGGCATATATTTCAAAGATAAAATAGGCAGCTGCTCAGAATTGCCAAATTGATAATAATTTGCCTTTATTTTTGATTCCAGCAGCTCCTATCAGACCACACATTTAATAGAAAAAACTTCTCATATTAACATTAACTGCATGTAAATGAAGTTCCATTTCATATAAATATATATATATTTAAGTCATTCACCCCATTCTTGTTATGACTTCAGAATAGCATAGATAACAGTGAGGCTCTCTGTTAAATGTTGTATAATAGCAAAAAATCTTGTGACTCTCTGCAGGCCCAGAAAATATTCCCTGGGATAGACAAGGATCTTCCAAAATGCTCTTCTGTAAAATCTTTTGTGCTTCTTTGTTCTCCCACACAAAGTTTGACCCCTAGAACTTTTGTGCCATAACCACAGAAATACAGAGCCACCACCCCACACAGGAGCTGTAAGGGAGGCCCACAGGGAGCTCATGGTGGCTCATGCTCCACAGTTCACCATTATAAGCAGAATTGTTGTCAGAAATCCAACTTTTCAGTCTATTACACTTCCAGGACAATGACACCAACCACCTCTGACCTGTCTTTAGATCACCACTCCTGTTATTTCCCATCCCACACCAAGGAGAATTTTAAACAAGCCCGGGATTAAAGCACACCTCGGAGCCAAGTTTTGCCCTTCCTCCAGGGGAGGTGTTCTGAGGGCCCAGCTTCCCTGCGGCTGCTCCCGCCAGCTCCACCTCCCAGCCCAGCCCCAGCACCTGCACCCAGGCCCGTAAGGGCCCCACCCTTCCCCTCAGGCCAGCCCCAGCCTGGGGGCCGTGCGGGATGAAGCGGGGGCNGGCGGGTTTCCCGAGGAGCCCGGCGCCACAGCTCGGGACGCGTTTAACGCACCGTAACGGTGTTCAGTTTCACGTCACTGGCAAGTGAAGTGTTTGAAAGAAAAGCAAAACCAATTGTGAATTTTGACCTGTAAGAGGGATGAATGCTCTACATTAAAACATACAGAGATCCTCACCAGCAGAATTACCTTCTAAAGAGGAAAGCCCAAGTCCCTACAAGCCACCAAGAAAATAGCACAATTAAAAACAAACAAACAAAACAAAACAAAACAAAACAAACAAAAAAAAAAAACCATAAAAGGGAAAAAAGCGTTTACACTGAACAAAGACTGGACAATAAAAATAAAAATCCTTCCCCCTCTAAAATGAGGAACTGCCCGAGACACAAGACTCACTACTCTCATAGCCACATGACAAGCAAGAGAAAAAAAAAGAACAGAAATACCAGAGACATGATGTCAAGTGGTGGATAGGCTAAAATTACTTAATGTTCTGATTTCTTTTTTGAAGGGAGGCTGAGTTCTATTTTTATTTTTTTAATTACACCAAAAATCCTAGAGGTCACTGGAAAGTGGTGGAGTAGAGGTTTTTAAACCTCAATGCACACATATGCTAAAAATACATGTACATGTTAGTGTTCAGGAACACTATTTAAAAGTTGATTTTACAAAGTAAGGAGGAAAAAACCCATTCACCTTCAGAATTGTATCAGAATAACATCAGGAAAATGTACAGACTACCTTAGCTAAAGCAACTTCTACTCTAGTCTTCAGAAAAAGGTTGCCAATATTTCTAATTTTTTCCACTCCATCTTCTCTCTCTTACCTTTCCAAATAAAGCTTTCCTTCTTCCTACTGAAGTATTAATATTTTCACTAGAAGAAAGGAAATTCTTATTCCCTTTTCTCACTTTCAGTTTAAGGCAGTGTTGGTCAGAGCTGGAATGCAAGACAATGAAATGACTGAGTAGAAAATTAAGATTTTGTTAAAAGTCAGACAATTGATTTAACAACCTTAAGGTCTACACAAAGCAGCAGCACTTAAGTGCAATGCAGAGAACCACAGGTTCAGCTCCTCTAGGCTGCAAAGTATAACTTTTTTCTTTTGGGTACCTTTTTTGATCTTGTTAAGTCTAATTTGAGATGGAGCTGAAATTTTCTGATGTAGTAGCCTCAGTTTTCTTCAAGTGAATGTTGAACTGTGACACGGATGTGAGTTGTTGGTTAGCCTGCACAGTTCAAAATACACTTACACAGCTCCCCACTTCCCCTCCCTCCCTGCCTGGGTGCACAAATACACTGATGAAATTACAAACTTCTTTTGGGAAAGGCTGCAATGTGAAGAATCATAGAGAGGAAGTAATGAGGAGGCATTATCATGAAACAGAAGAATGGGAAAGAAGACAGCAAATAGCTGCACTGGAGAAACAAAAAAAATAGAAAGAGAACAGTTTGAAATAAGCTGTGTGCTGGGGCTGGCTGCACTAGAGTTAATTGCATCATCACAACCTGCACCTTGCCAGCTTGCAAGGAGCATTGTGCTGATAGCACACCAGTGTTGAAGCTGTTCCTGAACAGGGCTTGCAGGGTGTCAAGGCTTTCTCTGCTCCTCAGCTCTGTCCCCCACGGGGCTGGCAGGAGGCTGGAAGTGGGCACAGCCAGAACAGCACCACGGCCTGACCAAAGCAGTGCTGTGTGTGTCACGTAGTGCCAGGCTTAGCCACTCAACTGGGGTTCAGCCCTTCCACAGGACCCCCCTTTGGAGGTTGAGTCTGGTCTGCTTGTGGGCAGTGAGAAGTGATTTCTTTTGCATCAGTTTGTGTCCCCCTACCCTTTCCCCTCATTTTTAAAGCTGCTTTTATACCGTGACACACGAGTTTTCTCACTGTTGCTCATCTGATTCTCCCCCATGCCACTGTGGGGGAGTATGTGATCTGCTGGGTGGGGATTTGCTGGCTCAGGTGATCACACCATACGCTGAAAATATGAAATAACCACAACCATAATGGCAGTCAAATTATAAATTAACCTGGAAGTTAGAGACACAGAAATTATGGCTTTTTTCAGCTGCTTTTTCTTTTGCACTTTTTAAAAATTAATATTTACTCTACCTTGATTATCACATGGGAGTAGTGAGATTAAAAAGATACACAGCTCACACTGGCTGTCTCTGAATGTGAAACCCCCTNTAATTCTTAATTTTTCTCCTGGATGTTAAAGAGATCTTTAGGAAAAAGTAATTAAATACACAGCTCACACTGGCTGTCTCTGAATGTGAAACCCCCTATACTTGCTAACAAAATTATTTCCATTAAGACACAAACCAAATCTAGGGAAAAATATAAGCTGGTTTAAAGTAGGTGTTCAACATAGGGTGTTATACCAGCTGAAGCTGGGGCTGTGTTGCAGACTTGGCCAGCAGTCAATAAGGTCACCCAGAAAGTGTGGCAGCAAGCTGCCTCCAGCAATATTTTAATATTTATTCATCTTTCCATACCTTTTTGTTCCCATATTTTTCAGGCTGATGGCTGAAATTCAGGCTGCTGAGATCAACTATGGTGATGTCAACAGAGTGAAACTCTCAGTGTCAGAAAATGCTGCAGCAAGAATCTTAGCTTGCAGACATAATTACAACTTCAGTACAAAGTTCATAACTTTTACTTCTAATGTAAGCAAAAAAAATTTTTGAATTCAGAGAGAAAAGGCCAGGATTTTCAGATATGTGTGATGGCTTTCACTGTATACTTACCCATTTGTGTACAAAGACCTTTTGCTATTGATGCTAACAGGAGCCCATCACTCTTTCTCAGCATGACAGATCCTGCATTTGAAGGTGCTCTGTTTTCATGAGGAACAGACCCCACCGTGCTGCAGGAAGCCATGCAGGTGTGCACCCTGCTTTTCCCCACTTAGGCCTTTCTAGAGCAACAAAACAAAAGGCACACAGAGCCATAAAAGCACACAAGGCAGCTGCCCTGCCTGACACACTGCTGATCTTAAGGCTTTATCACTGAATCAATGCCGCAGCTTTAAAGCTGGAGCCTGAACAGAGTGTGCTACTTAGCAGTCATAGCGGCTCATTTGGAAAGAATTCTGTTCATAATTATAAAAAAAGGAGATTTAAACAGTGTGTGCCATGGGAAATACAGCCACAGAGACAATGCATGGGAGACCTTCAAGTTAAACACGTTTCAGTGGAAACTGCTTGCTGCCCTCCTACATACAGGAGAGAGTCTGTGCACATTAAGCCACAATAAAAGGATGCCACAGCACTGCCTTTACTGCTCAGTAGTAGGTGGATTGAGAAGGTGGTAAACTTGTGCTAGATAAGGCTCAATCTGAGTTACAGCAAGCAGATTTTTTCCAAATAAAATAATCTGAATTACCTGGGGTGAATTCAGCCACTGGCCCTAGCCTTCCCACTGCAGAGATAAAACAGCAGCTGCACAGCCTGCGTCTAAACTTGAAATACCTGATTTAGAGTGTTTCTGCTGTTCAAGCTGTGGGTGAGCAGGGAGGGCTCAGCAGGGTCTCTCATCCCTTGTAACACTCGTCAAGAGCTCTTGTTCTACAGCTTTGCTTTGAAGGAGTAAGAAAGCCAGAACTGAGCCCATTTTTCCCTTTCTGTCAGTGGGGATAACCAGAAAAGGCTCAGGAAACTCTGGAGGCCAAGACAGATAGACAAAATGCTGAGAAGAAAAAAGATTTTTAAAAAAATAAATTAAAAAAAAATAAAAAAATCACCACCTTTTCTCTACCCTCTTTCACTTTGGTAACACCTCTCCTGCCCCCATCACCACATCAGCTTCTCTTTTCTAATTAAATGACTCAAGCTGACTTGGAAAGCAGGCCAGCAACTATGACACAGAGAAGCTTCTTACTGGTTTGTGTGATGAAGTAGGAGCCTGTTTGGCCAGTCAGTGGCTTAACTTACTTTATTTTAATGAATTATCCATGAGGTGGGACACCTAGAGGTGCCATGTCAGCATAGTCTGAGGTCATCACCAACATCATCAGACAAGCTGCGAAATTAGTTCTAAGTGGCAGTACTTCGTGTGGAGTCTAACAAAATGTGTATAAGCACCAGCCAAAATAAATTATTATCTTCTCCTCTGCAGATGTGCACTAGTACCTGCCCCATGCCATGAGGGCCAGCATAGCATGCCACCCCACTGTGTGGAAACCAGCCACAAGGAAAACTATGAACTGAGACCTTTTTATTAATTCAGAAAAATATTAAAAGTGTGAAGTGTGACATGGGCAGCTCAAATGATCTGCATAAGGAACATATTGGTTTTTTTTACAATGGAAGAGCTTCATAATCTCTTGAAGATTGGATCTTTTTCACATAAAAATTCATCATATAGAACCATTTTCTGTGAAATATTAATTCACACATTGTAAATATCAAAATTCAGATCATTAGTGAGGCCCAAAGAACATAATTATAATGTTGAGAACTGCTCTGAAAATTCAAAGGGTCTCACCCATAATGCCTTTAGCCAAGTCCAGAAATTGAAAGAGTTTAATTTGCCAGCAGTTTTGTAACATTTCTCTAAGCAGTGAGATATGCTTGATAAGACCCTTTGCCTGGAATATACTTTTGATGTCTGAGACGAGCCTGACATTTCCACTTCCTATTTAATTTTTCAGTAACTTCTGCTTTAAAGTTCTGAGCCCAAGTTTCCTGCCCCAAGTAAACCAGATCTCTTCATTTTTTACTTTCATTTTCTACTTCTGCTTTTCTTTGCCAGTAATATCACTAGTAGCTGAATCCCAGTGGCAAATGGCTTCCTAACCCTACTGTTTCCAAACTTTCTGCAGAACTGATCATCACTTCTTCTGTGTCTGAATAAAACAAACTTCAAGGCTATGCATTAAAACAGTGCCATCTCTGCTGTCCTGCAGTTAGAGTGAACCTCTGGTTTCAATGCTGGAGATGAGCAAGCATCTCACACAGCTTCTGGATGAAGAAATAAACTCAGTGATTGATGCACTGTTGGAACAGCAGAGCTTGAGTGAAATTTAACTTTGCAATATCACAGAATAGAAAACAAATACCTTTTCCAGATGTCAGTGCTACTGCCATTCAGGGCACTGCCAAAGACAGTAATAGGGCAAGGGGCTGCAGCTTCATCTTCTCTCAAACCTAGAACTATTTGGCAGGGGAAAAAAAGGACTCCATAGCAGTAGTACATATTTCCTCATCAGGATCAGGTAACAGCCTGGTGCAGCAAGGAAGTAGCATGACAGAGCTGCCCTGGGAAGCCCTAGAAAACAAAGGGCCCTAGAATAAGAACCATTAACAGGACCAAATAATTTTTATATAAACTTATTATAATATATGCAGAAATCATATCACATGTATAAATGTATAACTGTGTATATAAAATCTAAAAAAACATTTATATCAGAAGGTGATCTCCACTCATGGCAGAGCTCTATCAAGAACCTGTAATGAATATATTTTACTCATACTGTGAGGTATTTTTTACAAAATAAATCTATTTTAATTATGCAACATGACATGTCCCTCTCCTATGGCTGAAGTACCTGTAACAAGTGGGATTTTTTGGGTTTCTTAATGAGGATTCAGAATATGAACATGCTACTTATTCATGCAGTAACTCACAAACCACTCTTTCCTTCTGTAGGGAATGGGATGTGTATTTACAGCCATGCTCATTTGACTGTTGTGTGCATCATAACTTGAAAGCAAAACCTAGCCCACCATTCATACCTTCCAAGAGTCTGGATCTTACAGCTAATCCCACAGTTTCTCACTGCATCTCATCTCCACTCACCTCCATTATGGCAGATTACATGACAGCATACCTCAATCACTATATGCTTTTTCTAAACTTTACTCCAAATGAATTAATTCCTATTGAAAATTTTACAAAGTGAAAATCCCAATAAGCAGTGTTAAGAAGTAACATTAAACAGAAGCCTACAAGCAGTTCTTAGTGTTCAACCAAAATTAATTGTTGGCTGAGCCTGATTATTCACTTTGAGATGAAGTTTTATTAAAAGGAAATGCCAAGAAAATATTTTTCCCCTCAGTTCCTAGACAAGATTAACTGTATTCTGCTTCAGAAATAAAAGCTTTAAAAAGAAAAAAAAAATCCCCAATAAAATACAAGCCATTTGAAGTGCTCTTTCCCCCCCCCCAATGTGTTAATCAGACACTTGGAGTTCTCTGTGACCCTGAGGAGAGGAGGACATTCCTTTCAGCCTCGCTGCTGTGTTTTTCTGACTGCACTCCCAGGCCTGTGTGCCCAGCAGCAATCCAGGCACAGCCAGATGGGTTGGTACAATCTGGAAGCTTGTTGCAATAACACACAGAACAAAAAACACAAGGAAGGGTCTGGCAGCTGTATAAAACTCCCTCTGAGCTCCAGTCTCCACAGAAGTTCACCAGCCCCAGCAACCAGCATGACCAGCCAGTCTCAGGGAATCCAGCAGCTTTTGCAGGCAGAAAAACGTGCCAAGGACAAACTGGAGGAAGCCAAGAAAAGTAAGTAGCTGGCCTGGTTTTACTGCACTTCTCAAGTGCAAGCCCTTCAAAATTACAGCAGCTCACAGAAAAAGATTATTTCATCTGGATACATGCACTAGTGCTGTGCCTTGACTGCAGCCAGGAATTTACTCAAACCTGAATATTCAGAGTTTGCTTAAAATCCTGTGGGCTTGTGTGTATGTGTACGTGTGCCTTATGACACTGAAAAAGATTTTCTTTGTTATATTCATCCTGTCAGTTGCATTTGTTCTTCTTTTATCTCAGTGCTGATAAATGTCATTACTGCCTTGCTATTTAAATTAAAATCCTTACATGCCTTTGTCTGCCAGCTCTGGAGGACCAGACTCCAAACTCTATTTTTCTTTATAGGTCTTCCTAAATTTTTTCAGTGTTCCTCTTTACTTGCAAAATCCAGTAACTTGTCTCCTAATTGAAGCTGGGCTTCAAAAAAATATTAAAACTAAGGGGAGGCTTAAGCACCCTGACAGTAATCAAAGTCACAGTAAACCATGAGCACTCTCAGTACTGTAATAGATCATTCACAGAAGTTTTATTACATGGTACAAATAATTATTCTCCTGAGTGCAAGTACAACCACGAGTCATTGATCTGCACTAGCACTGAAACATTAATACTGTTTTCTGGAGTGATCTTGCTTTAGAAACCAGCAGCAGAACACAAAGAAAATGCCTGACAATGATGTCATGTGGAGCAAGAGCGTTATTAAAAGAATATACTTTGTTTTCCAGGGAGGAATGGAAGCTAAACAGAATAATTTGTGTAGTTTCCATATCCCTTCTACACGTGAATCAGCGTTGTCGTGTGTTCATTAATTTTTAGTGTGATGTGTCAAGTTGTACAGCAGCACACAAAAATAAATAGAAAGGCAAGTCCCTTCCCTAAGCATCCAGCCACTGCCTGTGCCTTGCAGACACAATAGAGATTAAAACAAATCCTCCCACCTTCATAAAACAGAACTCTCAGATAGAAACCTGAAAGCAAGGGACAGTCAGGTAGTGATTTTATCTCTTACACAGCCAAACGAGGAGCTCTAGGAGGGATATTTTTGCCTTTCTCATGTAGGGCAGAGGAAACACACTGCTCCCTCAAAGCAAGAGAGCACATGACCTGGAAAAGCACAGCCTCAGTGGAGGGAGAAGGAGTTTGGCCTGAACACAGACTGCAGAATCAGACCTTTAACTATCATATCTTGACATGGATTACCCTTTACTTTTGGGTTTGGGGGGTCTTTTATTCCTTTAATTTCAATTGTGTTTGTTTTTAAAACTAGAAGGGTCACTTTAGCTTTTTCTATAACTGTCAGTTAAAAAGGAAGCTTCATAAATTAAGGAACTCCAAAAAGGAAAAGAATCATTATAACATAAAAGTGAGGACCAAAGATGAATGTCTTGCAGAATCCAGACACAGTTATGGATGTGTTTACTCTACTCTGCAAAACACACAACTCCTCATCATCACCTCAGCCTTACTTGGAGTGCTTGTGATAAGAACAGGATTTCTTACAGATAAAGTATCTTCAGACTCCTCTGAGTCAGAAACTTGAATTAAATCAGTACCAGTGTTTACCCCAACACTAACACACTAATAGGAGTTATTAACCAGCTACAGAAAAACAGCTATTAAGAATTTTGCTACTAGTAAAATTACTTAGAGTAAAAGTATATCATCACTATGGCTTTCTTTTCTAGTTTAAGACCACAATTTTTTTTTTTTTTGCATTTATAAAAACTATTAAGGGAAATTAAAATTTCAATACACAAATTTAAACATAAGAAAACAGCCCAGTGATGGCGAGAGAGGAACAGGCTGCCCAGAAGTTGGGGAATCTCCATTCTCAGAGACTATTAAATCCAACTGGATATGGCCCCAATCAAGCTGCTCTTGCTTCCATTAAGGAGTATATTCTACAGACTCCTTCCAGCCTCAGCAGTTCAGTGTGATTCCATGAAAAACCTCAAGAATTGCCAAAATTAGCAGATCAAGGGCAAACAATTTACATAAATCCACCCTGGATTTTGTGCTAAACCAAACATTATAGATAATCTACCAGCATAATTATACCTAGACAACCATTATATTCAACATTGCAAGAAGTTTGCAATGAAGCTACAAAACAAAATTAAAGTTTCCACGTTGTCTCTAATTTAAGTATTTGTCACAGCACTGTCACTACACCGCCTTAGATAACTATGCCAGCATAACTTAAATACCGTGGGACAAGGGCAAAAGGGATTCTTTTAGAGGCAAATCTGGATGTTCTAAATTGGGATTACTTCAGCAGTCTCTTCCCCTCGTTGATTCTGCAGTTAGATCAAAACAGAGGATTGCGGAGTTTGTCTCTGAGCACAAAAGCTAAACTAAAAGTTAATACACGAACGCACCAGATGCGTGCAGCGGCCGAGCCCTGCACCCACAGCCGGGTGAAACAAGGAAGGTGGCGCCGCCTGATTCCAGCGCGGCCGGCTGGGATCCCCCGGGCCCGGCTGGGACCGGCCGCTGCTGCCCGCTGCGGCTCTGGGCTGCCCGGGAGAGCGGGAGCCCTCCCAGCCGCTGTCACCCCCGTGTCACCCCGGGCAGGCATCGCACAGCACCGCTTCACCCACGGCTCGGTACCGGCCCCACACCGGGACATCAGCCTCTCCATCGGGCACGCCGGCAAACGCACCGGCAGGGAAGTGGGAATAGCAGAACTACCCTGAGGCAAAGCCTGCAGTGTTTACAGTTGATACCCACAGAACCAATCGAAATGGAGTGTGAACACACATAATATTGTATATAAACAGTTAATGGGCCTAGGTTTCGCTGACATATGTGCAGTTGTTGGTAATGCAAAAGCCACTTGAAATAACTGAAAAAATTAGCACATAGAATTATATTGATATACACAAAACAAAGTAAAAATATAGTGCTAAAGCTCCTCTATACGTGCTTTTTCTTACTTCTTGCTCAGTACCCTTTTTCCTGGCATGATATCATTAGCTGATACCATTTATACCTGAAAAATTATTAATATTTTAAATAACTAATTCAATGAACACGTGCAAGGCTGGAATTATTAAACTGATTAAACACAAGCCAAATCAGTCTGCAATCCTTTGGCCTTTTAAACATGGTGCTGCTTTATCTATAATTTTTACTTTAAGCACAGTTTGGATCCCAGAAATAACTGAGCATTGTCAGTGCCAAGACATCAATTCCTTAAAATCCTTTTGGGTAAAACAAGGGAAACAAATGTGTCGTGAACACTGGGCTTAGCAAAACTTGTTCTCCTACAGATTTTTATATCTTCTATTGAATTTCTCATGCTTAATAAAAAGAAAATTCATATGAAAAAATATAGAAAATCAGATTTAAACCGAATGTTAATCAAAAAAAGATATTGTAAACAGAATTATATCCATGGCATTCTCTTGGAAAATATCCAAAACATATTTTATCTACTGAGAAAGCTATACATAATGCTCAGCTGCCTCTATTCTGTTTTATTAAAAGTACAAAATAGTTTTCTCAGAATGCTCATCGCCAAATCCCATTTTCCAGACAAGTTACCAAAGACAACTGAAACGGTTCTATTTTAAGAAAACATGATTAATTTTTGGCAACTTCTTCAAATGACTTGATTTCTATGCAGAAATTCAGCTAGAAGCCTAGATGATGTGTTTGAAAACAAAACTCCAATTTTAGCATTGCAGCTTTTGGAAATAAGATAACTCAGTGCTTGAACAAATCAGAATGTAACGTTTTTGCCTCCTACTGTCTTTCTTGCAAGATCTAAAAAGCTCCAACATCCTAAAGGACACCCACCAGTTTTTGTGGATCTAACCAGAGCAAGGTATTTTGTTAAATCACAGAAACACCTAGAAAGAAGAATACAGCCTTTCTCCATGCTAATAACACATTCCCATGTTAGGCAAGAAAATCCTATACAGTGCTAACTGGTCACAGCAAGTTTTTTAAAATTTGACCAATTTAACACAATGCCTAAAATTTTATAGGCTGTGGGCAAGGAAACCTGGCATAGCACAGCTGTTTTGCTGTTCCCCATCTTCAAGGATGGAAGGAGGAACAGAAGACCAGCAGCAATCGTGGCCACCAGAGGTTGACCTTTGTGGCAAAAATCTCTTCACACTTGGGGCTTTCTGTACCTCACCTCTATGAACCTCAGGAAATGTCACAGGGCCAGGCTGGTTTGCCTATCCTCCTGCACTGCTTGCTCTCTTTTTGCATGATATTGGCTGAATTTCAGTGCTCTGCCACCCTTCAGTGTGTAAGGCTTGATTTCAGCTTGGCTGTGCTCTGCAGAGAGCCCAACCCAGCAGATCAGTCAGGCTTTGAAAAGGCAGTCCTGTATTGCACAACTACGGTAGCAGACAAGTGGTTAACAACAGACCGATTAATTAATTTTGGTTTGTCTCTAGTGGAACAGCAGGTTAAGCTCTACTTTCTGCTTAACTTAATCAGGTGCAGCATATGCACCATCACATATGTTGGCAGTTGCCGATTCTGTCCACAACGTTGTTGAACTAGCAGTAATTTACTCACAGCTTTTCCACTTAATTAAATAGGAAGCAGCAGGTTCCTGCTGTGCCAATCCTAAAGGCATCATGGAAAAATGAAATGGCTGCCACCCTACAGTGACACCCTATGTATTGTGCTTACTCCAGAGCATTGCCAAGAGCTGACACGTACGTATATATATATATATATA
>WEIU01015639.1:2375-13685 GCA_013389925.1 Aegithalos caudatus
GCAAATAGTCCAGTTTCCTGATAAGGATTTTAAATATAAAAGGCAATAAAAAATTTCTTACACAAACCATATTCAAAATTGCTTTTCAGTATCTTTAAGAGTTATTTCCAGAGGACTTGTGAAATGGCCACAACAGGTTATAACACTTTTACAAACAGGTTAGCTAAACAAGACTGCTAGTTTTCTGTCAGGCTGTGGCTGCAAGAGCTCTTTGGCAGAAGAAATATAGTGGTGGAATTTTTACATCAGGAATAATGTCACTACCTTTTCTATAAGTGAAAGGAGAATAAAAATCAAGGTTTTTCCTGAATGCATATCCATTGTAAGGATCCGCTTCTGATCTTGCATTATTAGGCTTTGATTTTTTTTTCCACACAAAGCTAATGGATGAAGGTGTCCACTGTATGATTAGACTTAAAAATCAGAAGTCAGAATAGCTGGTAACTTGAAATTTTCATCTATGTAATATATATTATCATGTAAAGTTCTGAATAGGATAAATAGAGAAAATTCTGGAATTTTATCTGGTGTTTCAGATATGAAATCAGGAAGTTCTCTTAAATGGTGGTCAACCTTTGGCTCTCACTTTATTCTCAAGTAGTGATGGTCCTATATAGAGGTTATGAGCACAGCTAGGAGTGAGGCCATGCTAGGAACAGGCAGTACAGATCCCCAGCTGTAGAGGAAACAAATAAGTAAATCCTGGAAAGGCCACTTCTGGCATGTTGTATTCTAGCATACCTCTAGCACCTCCTTCCTGTGAACTCTCCTGAAAGCTCAATTTTTCCTCATTAGTCCAAGACATGACATGAATCTCAGAGCTCTCCAGCATCGGAAGTTTCTGATGGGTAGCTTGCAAGGTCAGGGAGGTCNCACAAAACAACATAAATGGGGAGAATGAGTCTTGTAATCAAAATTAACAAAGTACTCCAGGAAATCAGAAACTTCTACTGCCAAAAATACACAGCTGTCTTCTATAGAACCAAGTGGATTGCCAAGAAATGTTTCCCTCTTCTCAGGATACCAACAAATAATTGCTGTTTCTTGTTTCTAAAATTCAGATAAATTGAAATATTATTACATTTATTTTATTATATTTTATTCCTATATTTACAACCCAGTAGTATTTCTGATACTCATCCCCTTGTTCATACAGTCAATCTTCTTTCATAAAACATTTTCTTTTCTCCAGCATGTATTTCCATAAAGAACATGGTAAAATTAGTGTCAGCATATGAGAGGTTTTCTTTGCTGTGGATTTATTAGTGTTATCATGTCCTCATTCTCAGGATCTCACAAAGTGGTGATGGATCACAGTGTCTCTGGCTCAGATATCACAGACTGTCTGCAGCATCCTAATTTTTTCTTTTTATTGCCATTAGCTAATCAATATGTAGCATAAATCTGTGATAAGTTAATGCTATTACATGTCATACTGGACTTCATTTCTGAATATTTCAAACCAAGAATTTTTCATTACCTACCCATTTCTTCCTCTTAATTTGCTAATGGGAAGACTTACCCTGGAGTGAAGAAATGTGCTGCTGAACAAGCTAAAATAAGGTATAGACCACAGCTAGCAAGGATTTCCTAATGACTTCCCTCTTTTCTTTTTTTAAATGTGCACTCATATACACCAAAGGGAAGTGTTCTAGCAACAGAAATTCTGATTGTTAACTAATGAAAAGGACTCTTGCGTGCTATTTGGTAATGTTGTACAGCATAAAGTACATGGTGACATGCTTCCCATGTAGTTACGAGTACACTCAAGTTAAACTAATCAACCATTTGTTTGATAACATGCACAGTAGTAAATTAAAGCACCAGGGAATATTTCTATACACAGAAATCCAGTTATTTCTAATGCTAGGTCTCTAATGGCTCCTACTGGTCTCCTAAAAAACTTCCAGGTGCAGCTCAGGAGTTGGGAAGGACTCTTGCCCATGCTAATTGATGGATTAAGAGCAAACGTGTTTCAAATGTCAGCATTTTAAAAGAATTTGGACATAGGCTGCTTTGTGTCAGTGTTAAAAAAGCTATAACCTCATTTAGCCTCCTTGAGTAGATTACAGCCCTCAGCCTCACTCCAGATATGTATGTTTATATATATTTATATACATGTTTATATATATATTTATACACAGACACATTTCCATACTAAGTTGTTACTGAATTCCTACTTACTCACTAGGCATTTTCATAAAGGAGAATAAATACATGGAATATTAAGGTGCGTTCAGATACTGAATGTCAAGATAAGGTGTGTTACTTGCTATATCAAATGGAGAGGAAAGCCTATCTGCCTATGTCTACATAAAAAGGCAATTTAGTGCATTTACAATGATGGTGATAAAGATGGCCGAGAGGTGATGGATACCTCAACCCTGAGAATATTCAGGATCAGGCCAGATGGGGGCCTGAGGAGCCTGGTCTAGTGGAAAGTGACCCCTCCCATACCAGGGAAGTTAGAGTAGGTGATCTTTAAAGGCCACTTTCAACTCAAAATATTCTATGATTCTCTGATTCCATTTAGATTGAGTCTGTACATTTAAAGAACTGAGGTGATTTCATGTATACGTCTAGACAGCATGCAACAGAGAGGGATGCTAGTTTAGTGCAACCCAGGGCTGAGCATTCCAACACTTCTGTAGTCTAAAGTTATCCAGTTCTCTGATGCATACAGAAAATATTTTCTTGAAATACTGAGCATCTAAAGACATTATTTATGTTTTACTACCGCAGTGTCTTTCTAGCTTCTTTTGCCCACGGAAAGAATCCCAAGGGCAGCAACAAGGCATGCATAAATAGTAATGAGAAAGATGCAGATGCAGGCCCCTCAGATTATGAAGGGGCATCTCAAAAGCCATATATATATATATATATAATTTATTTTTTTTTTAAGTGTCATAAGCATTTCCAAATTAACTTCAGCTTTGGTTAGAAAGTGACATTATCATAGCTGCTGAGGTATTAATTCATTTGCCTTTTGATTTTGAAACAAAATCTAGTGCAAGGTATAAAATATGGACAATACTATTATGCATATGAGAAACTAACCTAAAATTTGTTAAGATTTTGTCTTTTCTCTTTGCTTAGTATTTTCTTTACACAGTATGGGAGCAAATTCTGCTTTTACTCCTTCTTTTCCCATCAAAGCACGGAAAAAGCAACTCCCCAGGTTGAGGAGAAGCTCTGCCCGTTTGGTACTGTCTGCCTGAACTATTATCTCTCTATCTTTGGCCAGAGAACCATCTAGTGAACATTTTCATTGGAACAATGATCCAACACACCATGTTAATTCAGGAAACTATCTTTTGTCAGTTAGCACTAAAGATTATTACCCAATCACTACATACATACATATATATATATATATATATATACACACATATATATATATATATGTTCACGTGTGTGTGTTTGTGTGTGTGTGTATGTAGAAAAGTAGCCAACTTTCAAAAGTGCTCATTTCTAGAGATGTTCAGGTGCCTAAAGAATCAATGCCAGCTGGACCTATAGGTTGTATTAGAACACTTCCCATCATATACTTAGATAAAGTTTTGAAATGTTTGCAGAACATAGTTCTTCATAGCTATAGGTAGCGTGAAAATACAGAGGTGGAGGGAAACTTAGCCCAGAAGGAGAAAAGTGAGTTTTCTAAAGAGAAAAGCAGTGCCAACTCCTACTGGTCATGCCTGCATTGCTTCTAGTGAGCGGTCGTCGTAGCAGCTGGAATCACAGCATGCCTCCTGTCCATGTGGCAGTCTGCTCTGAAATGTCTCTCTGTACATGACTTCATCAAACAGGCACACACAGCTTAATGGACTTTATAGAATTCATTCTGGCTGTACTTCAGGCCATGCTTTCAGACTTATTTTCTGTATGGGCATGTCATGTTTTATTTAATCCCTACTAGCAATTAAATACCCTTCAGCCTCTCACTCATGCAGATTCTCCAGGGGAATAGGGAGAATTACGAAAAGGTAAAACCTATGGCTTGTGATGAGAATAATTTAATAATTGAAAGAAAGTAAAATAATAATAATTAAATGTAAAAGAGACAGAGGACTAAATCCAAGAGAAACAAGAGATGCCCAATACAACTGCTCAGCAGCTGCTGACTGATGCCCAGCCCAGCCCATCCCTCAGCAGCAGTAAGTACCTCCGGGCCACTTCCCCCTTTTATATATTGGGCATGACATTCCATGTTATGGAATACCCCTTTGGCCAGTTTGAGTCAGCTGACCTGGTAGTGCCCCCTCCTGGCTTTTTGTGTACCTGCTGGCTGGCAGAGCATGGGAAACTGGAAAGTCCTTGACTAATGGTAAGCACTTTTCAGCAACAACTAAAATATCTGTGCATTGCCAGCAACAGAGAGAAAAGAGAGAAAGCCTACATGTGTGACTAGATGTTTGGGATGTATATCTAATATATTAAGATCCAATGAGTTGCAGGACTTCATTTTCACTGAATAATTTGGCGAAGAAGCATAGGGATGGAAATACAAAGGAGCAACTGTTAGTGACAGAAAGGAAGAGAGCAGATGAGGATCTCAGGGCAATCATGTGCAGTAAATAGGGTTACCTTTTAACAGGAAATTCTAAGCAAGACTCGAGCTGTTATAGTATCCCATAGTCTTGCTTCTATCTCATCCCTAATCCAGGTTATATTGCCAAAAATGTGGCAGAATGACAAGACTTCTAGGATATGGCACAGAAGCCCAACAGGAAGCAAGTCCCAAATGATATGATCTAGCTTTTTGTTTCACCTCAATGAGTAAGACCATTGGAGGGTGATGGTTTTACTTTTGAAACTGGACTATCCATGTAATTTCAGAGTTTTTAATGTATTTTCAGTATCCCTCAAATTTCTACTCTCAGAATACATAGGGATATTAAAGAAATTTACTGCTGAGGACATGGACTAAACCTATGTCCTTTACAGTATTAGTCCACTATGATTTAAATCTCTAGTGTGTCTACAAGCAACATTTGTGGATGTCGTAATTTACTGTATAGGTAAAGATAATACAGCTGGTGCACATGAAAACATCAGCTTAACTGTTTTCAAGAATAATGAGATTTACACAATACTTCTAACTAAGGAAGTTAGTTGATTGTTTTCAGGAATAAGTATCAACAGGTAGATAATTCTCGGGATTGTCTTGTTGCAATGACTCCCAAGATGTTAGAAAAAGTCCTTTTCCCAAGCCCCACAACCAAAGAAGGAGTCAAGGAATTGTTGGGTCTGTTTTTGAGGTTGTTTCTTCTTTTTTATCTAATATATTCTTTCTTTATCCTCTTGCTACAGCTCAAGCTGTCCCCGACTGACTGGCCTTGGGGCAGTGTTAACTCCATACTATGTACTACGTAACCTTTATTTACAACAATTTTCCAATACCTATCACCTAAGTTAGACAGTCAGTCTCTACTTTAAACCAATCTAAAAGTGCCACCACCACAGCAGAAGAAGAAGAACTCAGGGCACCACCCCAAATCCTCTATCTTGTCCCATTCACCTCCATTCTAAAAATACAAATCTACAGAAATTTCACCCTGTGATAAACTACACTACTGTTTTTCCCACATTCATGGCTTCCAATTCCTCTCTAAAGGTTGGAAGCCTTTCCCATGGGCTGAAGTCAAACCCAGTGTCTTCCTGGGCTCTGTGCTAGGGTTTCCAACCCCCCTGTACAGATATTAAACTTCCCTGTACAGGCATTAAACCCCCCTGTACAGGTATCAAACCTTCTTGCTCAGGTCCCAGACATCCCTGCCAAGGCCCCTGACCTTCCAGGGCCACCAAAGGGATGTAGTGGTCTCTGACAGATAATATCTAAAAAGCTTCTTGTTTTCTGAAGATTGACAGACATTTAACAGGAAGTTTCCTATCCAATCTAATAGTATAAAAAAATCCAAACAGTTAATAACTTCTTTGCCGAAATGCATTAAAAGCTTTCATAGATGCTATCACACTGAAATACTGTACATAAATTCTTGTTCAGGGGTTTAGGATTTTTTCTTTTGCTTCTTTCTGTCATGGAATTTTGTCCCATCTGTCACTAAGAAACCATAACAATTGGTATTTAGGAGAGACAAAAGAAGCTGTGAAGCTCAGGGTGGGAGGGCACCCCCTGCACTTCTCTTATCTGAGGGTTTTCTCTTGGAGCAGCAGACAGACCATGAGATTTGGGCTGGGGGAAGGGGCTGGACACAGCTTTGGAGGGGGAGACAGGCTGCATTTGCTGTGGGGAGAATTCACCGCCACTGTGGGGCTCCGTCTCCTGCTGTTTTCTTCTATTGTGAGTGGAGCTCTGCTCTTAAGAGCTGCCATTATACTGGGATCTTATTAACAACTACCTCACTAAGAAAAGAACTTTCACCATGTGCTCGGGTGCCTCAAAGAAAACCACGAGACCCCAAGCCCCTTCTTCCAANTGCAGGCGTGGAGGAATCCCCGCCCCCGCCCTGCCCGCCCGGAGCCACCAGCGCCCCCTGCCGGCTGCGACCGTAACGGCCCCAACAGGGAAAGTGCTGGAAGAGCGGGAAGTGACGGCACTGGGATTTTTGCTCTTCTGTTGTGTTGGCACAGCCGTCATTTGTTTGCCTGGTTATACACACACATACACTAGTAAAGAACTGGTCTTCCTTTTCCCGTCTTTGCCTGAAAGGCCCTTATTTCAAAGTTTTAATGATTTGGAGGGAAGAGGGATCATAGTCTTCATTCCAAGGGAAGTTCCTGCCTTCCTTGGCAGACACCTGTATTTCAAACCAAGATAATTCTACCCTGGTTCTGTAATATAATTAGAAAATTTAAGTACTTTGCAATAATGAAACTGATTTCTGAAAACAACTTTCAAGAGTGGTAATGTATCAATGAGGTCTCTTTGTGTATAAAAGCAATTAATTTGATTCAGTTGTATTTGCCTTTCATTTTCTGCAACTGTTTGTAGTGAATTAGATTCTAATCCTAAGATAAGGGGTTGATAAAGCAACTTTCTTTCTTATGCTAATAATCACACAAGATTCATCTGTCACAGAAGCCCCAAAGTCATGGAGCTGGGATCAGGAGTTATACTACACCACCTGGAAAAGCAAACAGTACAGGTATTCAGTGAACTGTAACCAAGAATTCCATACACTGTGTTTCTAAATAGCATACTGAATAGCTACTGAGTTTGAAAAACACTATAAAAATTACAACTGAGCATCAGTCATCATTTATCACGAATGAATAAAACATTCTCTAGACCAGACTAGTGGTTTTTTGAATGGAGAGAATCTTGCATTTAGATTTTGCATAGGATCTGGAGTAGCTGCCATTCACATTTTTTTGGGTTCTAACAATTTGCTGCTGTATAGAGGTCTGGGTACACAGACATTCCTCAGTTTGAGTCACTATAAATCACTATCTTTGCTCATGATAGTAGAAAATAATGAACAAATAACATCACCTGAACCTTAACAAAATTCATCCTATATTTGCCCCTCCAACAGACTGTGCATCATTGATGGTGAATCAGAGAACAACTGACCTTGCTATTATTGCCTTCATCATAGTCATATTTGATCATATCACCAAGCACCAAATTCTTTTAGAAGTACTGTAACATTGAATGTTTATCACCTAAGAAATCAGAATCATTATTTTCAAGAACATTGGAAACCAATAAATCTATGACATCCACACATCTATCCTTATCTGAAAATTCATTTGTTTTACTAGCCTTAGGAATATCAATTAAAAAAAAAAAAAAAAAAAAAAAAAAAAAAAAAAAAAAAAAAAAAAAAAAAAAAAAAACAGCATAAGAGAAATATTTAAGATTATATTCCTTGGTTCCTCATGTGCACTTAAGTTGTTAGAGGTAATTTGTTATAAAGTATGTGTTACTTAAGAGAAGATTACATTACAAGAAGAACCTGGTAGCACATGGAAAGATTTAAATTAGACTTCCTTATATCCATTGACTTTACATGTATAAAGGTGAATTCTCACTGAAACTGTCTAGGCTTCTGGAAAAAAAAAAACCTCAATTTTGTTAGCCTGTCTACTTCTAACCCTACTTCAGTTTAAACACATTGCAGCATTGCTTTTCCTTTGGCCTCTGGGGCCAAGCAGGTTGATCATTACACCTTTGTGCAGAGGAAACCTTTCAGCCACACACAACAGGCATCAGTTCTGATGAATCTTGTTGCAATCCCCCCTGCTCTTCTCTGGCCCAGCTTGCAGCCGCTGAGTGAGGGCAACATTCCTCTGGGTCCGGGGAGGTACCAGAGCCTTACCGGAGCATCTGGGGAGCAGCGTGTGGGCAGGCAAGGCACGACACAGCTTCTGAGGGTGTGATTGGATGGGTTTATTTGGGGGTCCCACACCGGGAGGAAGCATGGCTCCCACAGGAGAGCACAAGGCAGGCAGGCCCCAGGAGAGGCAGGAGAGCGCGTGTGTCCCCCAGGGCAGAGGAGCGGGCAGAGAGAGCTTAGCCCTTCATGACTCTCCCTAAGAGAGTTCTCCTCGGGGGGCAGGTCCAAGGCTCAGACCAATGGGATAGGTGGAATAGGGCAAAACCAATCCAGGATAAGGTTAATGGGCAAGGGTTACAATGAATGACAACTTGGGGTAAGGTTACAACTTAAAAATGAATCACAACAGAATCTCATACCTACCCTGAACTTGGAAAAAATCCCTTTCCAAAACATCCCTTTTATCCATGTCCTGGATTTAAACTAAACTGTTGGCTGGACTCTGTAGACCTTCCAAAAAACTCACAGAGTACTTATAGGTAGCAGAACTATGTTACACAAAGAAATCAGGAAAAATCCAGGAAGAATAACATTTCTAAAACATCTGGTTTTCCCAGATGCTTTATTTGGTCTGACACATTAGTTCTAAGTCTCCTTGCAATAAAGAGGACAACTTGTATAGATTAGACCACCATCTACTTTCATGCAAGACTTTGGAATGTAAGTATGGGGAATTCACAAGGTCCCTCTTGGTGATATAATCTGGATAGTAACAACTGCTATGACATGAGCATGTCATGAGCATATATGAATGGAGCATATACGAAGAGAATATATGAATGGCCCATGGAAAATTTTCACAAAGTGTTTGCCAAAAGCCTGATAATAGTGTAAGGCATTTAACAAGGTTTGCGTGAGAGTACCATTAGCCAAGATTAAACATTATAACCCGGGGAATATCAGAAGATTTTAAGAAAGAAGAATGATCTTGAAGAAAAGTGTGAGATTTTAACAGTGACTGAGTGAAAGACCTTGGCAACAGAGCAGCCATTCAGAGTGGGTTTGACACAGTTAGAAGTTATCTCACCACTATTGTGACCTATGCCTAGACCTGATAAAGCACCTTCACTCCAGAGGTGTAGCCTGCATTACTCAGATGGTTGATAGGGCCTCCCACCTCAAGTAGACCTATGTGACCTTGTAGAGGGTTATCTCACAATTGTGTGGTCAGCAAGTTGTAGATGGTTACATGGACGCAGATTGAGCTGCAGCACCTGCACCTCTCCCAGAAGGGGTGCTGAAATAAAGGTACAATTCTGTTCAAGAATGTGGGTGAGATAGTGATTCTCTGACAATGGCATTAGGACTTTAGAAAATAACTATTTCTGAGGATTAAAGAAGCATGTTGAGAAAGCTGTAAAAAATGTATAAGTATCTAGAGATAGTGTTCTATTATATTGCTGATATTGACCTTGAATTTGTCAAGATTACTTGATAATTACAGATTGATACTTAATCAACAATTATTATCTGTTTTAAATAAGAATTGAGCTGTGACAATATGCACAACAATATTTATTGCTTTCAGATGGTACCTGTAAACCCTCCCTTCTGGAATGCCAAAAAGCTTAAAGACAATAGAGAGCATCTTGGATTCCTTTTGAAACTAAGAAGCTTTTCTTCTCCCCTCCTCTTTTGTTTTAGGCCAGTTAAGTTTGAAATGGAAGTGGTTCCCACAACTAAAAAAATGCTTCTCCCTTGACAAAGAGCTTACTTTATACCTCTCTCCTTCATAGGCTGTTCTAAAAACTTAAGATTTTTCAGGAGCTTTATCTCATTACATGTGGCAGGCTTTAAATTTGGCTAACTCACTTGCGCCTCCCCCTGGTCACTACCCTGCAGACAATCCTCTAATGTACTGGCAGGAGTAGGCTAGACATTTACCGGTACCAAAAAAGGAGCCAAAAGAATTCCATCTCCTAAGCTCCATGAATGCCACCTTTTGTATCTAATTTAAATTTAATCCCCATTTGCCATACAATGAAATTGAATTAAACACCTATCCACGACCCAACAACCCACAATACACGCACAAGAACTGGTGCGGAAACTCAGTTATAGTCATGCACGCATTAATTGAGGACTGTAAGCCCCATGAGCTCCCCAAAGGTGTATTTTTAATATGTGGTGACAGAGCATGGGCAGGTCTTCTCCCACGTTTGGTCGGAGGCGCTTGTACTTTCGGCAAGCTGAGCCTGTTCACCCCAAATCGCACAAATTTAATGCTTTGGCAGATGAAAAACAATACAAAAAAATTGGCTATCCAAAAAAGAGATTTAAGACAATTGGATCCAGACTGTAATTCAGAGATTGTTCACTTGTCCAGATTTAAGGCCACCGCAATTACAGTCATGGGTATCAGCAGCAAAAAGCAAGGGAGAAGTAGGCTGATTAGAATGCTGGGTTGCAAAACAGGCAAACCTCACTTCTGCTGCCCTAAGTGACCTCCTATCAGAGGAGGAAGTTACCAGGCGGGCCACGATTCAGAACAGAGCTGCTATCGACTACCTGCTCCTCATGCACAACCATCGCTGTGAGGAATTTGAAGGCCTTTGTTGCCTCAACCTGTCATGGAGAGCAGAAAACATCCATGCCACGATCGATCGACAAGATGAAAGACATGGTGAACGACATCAAGAGAGAAACAGACGACTGGCTGAGTGGACTAATCAAGGGCTGGGGACTCTTGGGCTAGGTGGGATCTGAGCTGAAAACTGTTTTCATTGTATTGCTTGTACTTATTATTGTTATAGTTGTTAGTATCGTCTGTGGGTTGATCAGGCGTATGGTTTATAAGTTAGTTTCAAGCTCACCTTCCCCTCCTGAAACCTACCATTTAGAAGCCCTCCATAGTCCAATAGAAAACCTAGATACATCACCTGAAAACACTGGCATGTCTGAGAAAGAGGAGCCCATCTACCAACTTTGTTTTGGCGAGCATTCTCCCCCCCAAACCCAATCCTCTTCTTATTAACAAAAACAGGAGGAGATGTTGCAGTGTGTACCTCAG
>WEIU01015639.1:13732-25904 GCA_013389925.1 Aegithalos caudatus
CGCTCCCAGCTCGGCCCCTCCTCCCCAGGGAAAACCAGGGAACAGCCATGACGAGGTCATTCTGCCCTGGCTGTTACTGTGTTCGGGGGTCCACACAGAGCTCAATAAAATCTCTACCAAACCACGGCAGAATCGGTTTCTATCTCCATTGATCGTCTGGATCCTCTCAGAAAGCCACTCTGGAATATCCCTGCTACAGTCAGTACTACAAATTCCAGGTTCCTTCACCGCCTGGACTTTGGGACACAGCACAAACCCCGACCTGCCTTTTGTGGTTCTGCCAGGTGGTTAACGGAAGGTCTCTAGTGGGAAAGTACCACAAAGCTGCCTTCCCCCATGGGAACTGGATCGGGGATACAATAACCCGGGATACGTAATAACAATTACATAAACATTTTGCTGGACCAATTTTTTCCTTTCATTGAAGTAAATTTCTTAGAAAGAATATCAGTGAAATGTGCCCATTTAAACACTACCTGTGGGCTTGATAGAGCTACAAACAGGTACAATTATGGCACTGAGGAATCTATAGTTACTCGTTCAAACAACTACACTTAAATAGACAGCATAAGCCAGAATTTAGGCATGACATATTTTTCTTAAAATCAGAAATAGAATATGGATAGGCTAACTAACCCCCAAGTTATGAAATTGTAAACTTTAACAGTGAAAGCAAAATGTTTTATGTTAATGAGCAGTTTCTTTATAAAGACCAAACCAGTCTTTTCTTACACTTAACTTAATAAGAATATTGCTCATGAGCAAGTCTATCAGAATAGCGCAGCCAGCCCTGTAGGTAATTACCTTATTGGTTTACTAAAATAACATCCATCAGTCCCTTTCAGTCCATTTTTCCCAGTTAAAGAGGGTTAAGACAGAAATCTAATCTAGTCTGTATTTTACCCCATCAATTCTAGGACAATTGATGATTCTGTTATAATCATCTTTACTAGTTTCCATGTCTATTACATGCCATCTCATTCATCACTTTAGATCAGCATTATTCAGTCTTGCATAGTTTTTCCAGGAATGTTTATAATTTAGAGATTCTTAATTGTATCTTAAGCATAATTTTTTCTTTAAGGTAAAACAATTGTGATTACCATTAGACAGCATTTCAGGCCCATGAAATAAAATGGTAGAACATTACATTTCTGGGGTTTGTTTTGTTTTGTTTTTGTTTTTTTTTTTTTGAAAGATTGAATGGCCTTGAACGTTGACACTAGGCAAACCATTCAAGGGAATTGTCAGTATCAAAACTGGAAAAGAACTACAAGAACAGACTGTTTTCTAGCTGTAATAAAAGATGCTAAACCTTTTACTTCCTAAGATTTCGGCTAGCTTCCCATTGTAATCTAAAGAAAGACCTCATGGGCATTTCATTGTTTAATAGAATAATTAAAATCTAATGTTACAGAAATCTTCACAGAAGTAAGATCTATTTCAGATCTGATTATGTGATAGGGCTATAAAGCACTTGTTTACAGTTTTAAAAAACTCTCAGTTATAAAGAACCAATAAACAGAATTTCCTGTATTTTTAAACACGCAAAAGGCCTGGGATTTTATCTTTAATGACTTTGAGTCAACAGGTTCATTAAAGCAAACCAGCTGCTAAAAATAAATTAAAGATGTGATTAAAATAAAACAGAAAAAAATCCCAAACCAAAACCACAAAATCCTTCCCTCTCTGCTGGGAAGGAAGAAAAAGTTCAAGCACAGAAAACTAATCAAATAGCTTTTCTCATCACAGATGTAAATAATACTTATAGATCATATACACATCTGCAAAGCAGATGAAAGATAATGGATTTAACATAATCTAGGTTAGGTAAGTACAGTTAGACATGGATTGCAAAACTCTGAATTCAAGATCAAAGTTAAGCAGTTTTTGAGAATTCAGTGCCAATAAACCCATGTGGAACAGCCTCAGAAACCATAAAACCACACAACTACTCTATATGCAGTGTATAAGCAACATGCCTCCAAGACAAAGTAAGAAATGTTTGTGCAAACATCCAGGACAACCATCAGTTTTCCTCATTTTGAATTTAAAAAGTGTCACTACCTCGTAGTTTGTTACCTTAAGTAAAAATCTTTGGTTTTGATAACACTTCTGAAACTGTGCATGTTTGGGGAATGGGGAGAATACCAGGTACACAGAATGCCATGCACAGTTTTATATATCTGTAATAAACCAATTGAAATGAAGACAAACAGCAACCAGACTACCAAAAGTGTTGGAAATAACATCTTCTGTAAGTGAAGAGTGTCACGATACGATGCAGAAATGAAGGCACAGAACTCAGTGAGCTCAAAGGTAGGAAAAAGAGAGAAAGTTTATTTACCACTTGGGTTTTATAGTTTTCCAGGGATTACCCCTGGATTGGATAGAGAAGTTACCACCTCTCCATCCACACTGGTGGAGACAAAAGTCCATCAAATGTGTCTCCTTGAGAAAGGAATGTAAACATAGATTGTTTTCCTACAGAGTCCTTGAAAGGACTCCACTTCAACACATAAACATACAAAAAGAACCTCAGAAAATCAGAATATTTTAGAAACTCTCAGAAGGCTTTAGAAATGTGGGAGACAGAAGAGAATGGAAAAAGAAAAAACAACCTGTTTACTTTTCACAGTATTCATAACATTAATAAATGACCAGAGATAGTGATTCTCAAGTAACTCTAACAAGAACTAACATGTTTTCACAGATGTCAATTGTATGAAATGGATCTTTATCCTAAAGGATACCTAATATTCCCTAAAAAAAGAGAAGACAGCCCATTGTTATACTTAGTGGATTCCCAAAGGGAAGTGGAGCACCTCTAGGCTGAAGACAAGGTGAAAAATCTCGGGAGGTTCAGCCTGGAGAAGAGACGATTACATGGAGGTCTCATAGTAAGTTTCCAGTATCTGAAAGGGGCCTATAGGGAAGCCAGAAAGAAGGACTCTTCATCAAGAACTGTAGAGATGGGACAAGGGGGAAAGGCTTCAAGCTGAGAGAGAAGGAATTTAGATTTGGTATATAGAAGTAATTCTTTATTGTGATGTTTGTGAGACACTGCCATAATTTGCCCAGAGAAGCTGTGGCTACTCCATCCCTAGAAATGTTCAGCCACATTGGATGGGGATTTGGGCAGCCTAGTCTAGTGGGATGTGACCCTGCCCACGGTAGGGGGATTGTAGTTAGGTGATGTTTAAAGTCCTTTCCAGCCCAAAGCATTCTATGTTTCTAAATCCAGATTGAGGTTGGATGTATCTGCATTTCAATTCCAGCCCTTCTGCAGGAGAGATGATGCAAGCAATGCTTTTCCATAGAGCCAGTCATAAAATCCCCAAAGAAGGCATTATCTTCTTGTGTTCCATATTTTGGTTCTGCAACAGTTTAATGATTCTTGACTTACTGAATTTTAAAACAAACTTTGGCTGTTTCTCTCTAATACTCTTTAATATATAGAGAAGGATAATTCATATTTATGATGCAAACTGATAGTTTCATAATATTTTTATTAATATTTCCACACTCTTAAGATCTCAAGTTAAAGGGAGAATCATTCGTAAGTATTTATTTATACTGCTGAAGCTCTTATTATCATCTACTTGTTTATATAGTACCAATTTTATATATGACAACCTCCCAATGAATCAGCAGTGCTAAATCTAGAACCTACTGAAAATATCTCAGATCAATTTATGGTAAGTTTGCTAGAATCTGATGCATAGTCAAATACAGAAAATTATATGTTCTATAGGTTTATGGTTTATGCTCAATGATGAGTGTGCATTAAAACATGTACTGAAGAATCAGTGCCTATAGGTAACCATCATATGGGTAATAAGGAAATACACAATGAGTTTGCATTACCTGCAATAGAAAATTAGGGGATGGTAGAAAATAGAACTTACATGTAAGTAGCAAATGGTGAAACAAATGAGGAGGGTAGTAAGGTGTTGACAATTAATGATTGAAGTATCCTGAAGAGGAAAACTACTGTATAATTAGTAAGTATCATCATTAATCAATTTAAGTTTCTTTTTTTTTTTTTTTTTTTTTTTTTTTTTTTTTTTTTTTTTTAAGTAGTCTCTTATACTGAAAGAATCCCCTACATGTTGTGGAAGGATGTATTACCTTCAGGATTTCTTTGAGCTGAAGGGCTTGTCAACATACTGACTATTAGGGACATGAAGTTCAAATACAGAAGCTCTGTAATAGCTCTTATGTTCAAAGTAAGCAAGCCACAACAAAGCCATTATGAAAAATAAGGCAGTCTAGAGAGATATCAGTGGATTTTTGCACACAAAATCCTATTAAAAGAGCCTTAAGTATGTCAGTACAAGTCAAATATATCAATGGATCATATAAAATAAAGCAATTAAATATTGTCATGTTAAATATGAAACTACACAGACACTACAGATGGAGAGCAGTGAAGATTTTAACCAAGTGTTCCTACCTACAATATTGAATCTGTCAAGAGGATGTTGTAAACAATCCATGTTTCAAAGTTATTATCACAGATCATCTGTTTCTCTGTTAATATCTGACTTGTTACTCATTATTTTATTTTCCTGTAGTTGTCATCAGATATCAGAATATTACACATTTTCTGAAAGGTTACTTTTATCTGTACTTAGAGAAATTAGAGTAATGAGAGAAGCATCCACGAGCTGATCTCAATTAAATGTGTATCTACGCAAAAGAGCCTAAGATTCTTTACCAAAGATATGATTCATACTTGAAAGTAAGTCAATGCTTTCACATGAAGTTTCTCAACTGAAAACTGAAAAAACTAGTATTTTCAAACACTACTTAATTTTTTCTTTCATGTTTGAAAGAGATAATCCATCAACATGGAATTTCTGCTCCAATGACGGCCCCAGCATGTGTTCTGCTGTCACTGATTGCAACAATTTGCTAAAACATGAATCAGAAAATTTACCTCATGTCCAGGAGGTCCTTTCCTCTTTTGTTCTTCCATTTACTTATTTATTTATTTGGTCTTGCCTTTTAAAGCAATTCTGAACCACTGTATACTGGCACCACTGTTTCAGTGAGCTTAAGGTGTGGTACTCTACACCTTATTTATCAAATATTTCTAAATCCAGGTCAACAGATGCTTACATTTGATCCAAAAGGCTAAATCCCTCTCTCTTCAACCAAGAGATTTGAGCAAGAAAGCCACAAAGGATTATCTTGACAAGAGTACATAAGGCTTATTCTTTTACCTGATGTAGTAGAAAAAAATTACCTCTGTCACTTAGCAATCTTCTTTTAAAAACAACAATATATATAAATGAAGAAACACCTTAGAAAAACTAACTCAGCTCCACAATTCTCAGGCAGAAAAGAATTGCACACATCAGCCTAAGTTCTGTCTGTCAAAGAGCTTGGATATCAGACACTTTTTGCCACAAAATAAACTTTTCTTCTTGATGTAAACAGGGACAAAAAGGACATAAAAATGTTAGAAAATTTGACATCAAATTGATAGGTATACAATTGTTTGGCTGGACCTTGTATAGTTCTTTTTCAAGACAAAAAGAAGGATAGTCAGTAGAATCAGACATTGGTTTAAATGACATTGCCATATTCTTACAAGGAAAAAGGTTCTACTATCATATTCTATCATTTGCTGTCTAGAATTTGCTATCCTTCTCTGGTGTGGAAGATATTCTTTATGTCCTATCAGTTATGAACATACTTCAAGAGTGGCTAAGGTCCTTACCATACACACTCTAAATTAAAGAATTATTTATTCAGAATCAAAATAAGTGGAAAAGAAAGATAAGCTGATTTAAGTTTCATTGACTTCACAACCATTTATGGATGATCCTTAGTACTAGAGGCAGCTTGATTTTAACAGTGTTAGTCATGTTCAGTATTGGTCCTTTTTAATCTACAGGATGGAAAAGAAGATCTAGTTTTGATCTTATCTGTAATACTGTAAAACTTTTAGTAGACGGTTGTCAACAATTCTTTTCAAATTCCCCTTCCACAATCATCATAAAGCTCATTTGAAAACATAAGCAATTTTTCTTTGATGGTGTTTTAACTTCTTGATTAATTGCAAATTAAAGCATCTCAAGCCAAAACTGATGTCTCTGCATAAATAACACATTCACTGTCCATTTATAAACTGTGAGGAATTTGAGTGATTTCTCACATACTATAAATCTTAAGTATCAGGTTAAGTTTTAGCTCAACATGTCTTTCTTCTGAAAAGATACCAAAACCAAGTAACATAATTCAATTAAAACATAAAGGAGATCAAGAAGGAGCATTTCTCTCTCAATAGCAAAAACATTTCTACTGGATCAAATGAAAGGTCTTTTTTTGGCTATGTTTCTGTCTCCAATAACATCCAATAGTTAATTACTTTCTAGCTGCCTAAAAAGGAGGGGTCCAGAGTTTTTCAAGAGAGGAATGACACACATTTCTGGGGAGATATTTTCTTAAATGTGTCTTGTAAATGTGTATCAGACAAGTGATGGTTAACCCCAACCAATATACAAATATGCAGACAGCTGCTTGCTCCCTCACCTCTCCTTTAGGATGAACAGAAAATAGGAGAAAGATTATATAAGTTCATTGAGTTTGTTCAACCCATACTTGGGATTCCTTCTATAGAATACAGAATAGAATACAAGGCTTGTTGTGTTGTTGAAAAGCAAAGACATCTTAGGCTGTCACCAGCTCACTTGCCCAGCTCCTTCTGAGATTGATCCTCCATTCAGTTCAGTTGTTCCTGCTCTATCACTTCCTACAACATACAACTCAAGCCATCAGTTACAACATATATTAATGCTAAGGTTAATTGTATATCCATTACAATCTGCACCCCTTTTCCCTTTGGACCACGTGATAGAATTACCTTTGAAACAACATCCACACCCTGCACTTGTGCCAGCATGAATCCTCCAGGGGTTGCAGTTCTTCTGAGGGTGTACCTGCTCCAGCATGGGTTTATTCATGAGCCATAGTTCCTTCAGGGGTTTTTGATCTAGTTCACAGTTGACTCTATTCATGTCTGGTATAGCAGTAAAGGAATGGAAGCATTGCCAGGGTCATATACCAGCCCAGGCACATGGGAACATATTGTTATCATAATATTACCAGGCAGGGCAAAGTAAGATGATAAGCAGCACATCAAACAGCAAAAACCAAAAACAGTCATCAGCAAGCCACAGGCTCCAGTATACAGTAAAGTAAATGAGCCTCATGGCAAAAGAGCTTGAGAGCCTGCCAATAAACAGCTAAGCAGTTATAACAGCTATAAATTCAAACTACAATCGATCTGATGTTATCTTGCACCTCTTAAGCCCTGTTGTGCAACAAAAAATCCTGTGGTGGGTAGGGCTAATATGTACACATACAGCCAGTCCCTCCCTGATCCCTTGGAAAGAGGAGAAAACAGAGACAAGAATATTCATGGATTAAAATAGACAATTTAATAGGGGGGAAAAAATTTACATGTGGAAGCAGAAAAGTTTCTCCGTTTCCCATGGGCTAGAAGATGTTTAGCCACCTCCTGCAAAGCAGAGCCTTAGCACACACAGTGATGACTCAGGGAAACACAAGCCAAAAAACAGAAATGTTCCTAATCCCTCCTCCTATCCTTTTATTGCTTTTATTGCTTTCATTGCTGACTATGATGTTATAATGGCCTAAAACATCCCTTTGGTCTTTTAGGGTCAGCTCTCCTGCCCAGGTCCAGCCTAGCTCCTGAGAGGGGAAGGTGAGGGAGGAAAGAGAGGAAAAGGGAAAACCTTGATGATGGGCAAGGAATACTCACCAACAGCCAAAACATGAGTGTGTAGGCAACAGTGTTTCAGTTACAAGCTCAAAACAACACATATAGCCTGCTATTTAAAAAGAAAAATAAAACAAAACAACCTAATACACACCCAAAAACAAACAAAAATAAACCCTCCATCTCAAATAGACACAATACAGTAGGCATGAAACGTGACACTTTATCTGGTGGATTTCCTTTGTTTCAATAGTCTATATCTTAATGTTTTCCTGAGATTATGGCATTAAGCATTTAATTGGACACCTTGTGCTATTACTAGAATTCATGACCCTCCTCTGTTCTTCCTCCAATAGGTCCATGTCTTCCTGTGCTGTCGACCTCAGAACTGGATGCAGTGTTCCAGGTGTGTCCTCACCAGAGCAGAGCAGAGGGGCAGAATTCCCTCCCTCACCCTGCTGGCCACACTGCTTTGGATGCAGCCCAGGACACAATTGGCATTCCAGGTTGCAAGTGCTCATTCCTGGGTCATGTCCACATCTCATCCACCAGCACCCCCGAGTCCTTCTCAGAAAAATCTTTTCATCTCGCAGCCTGTGTTGGAACTGGGGGTTTCCCCAGCCCAGGTGCAGCACATTGGTCTTGGTCTTGCTGAACCTCATGTGATTCCCATGGTACCACTCCTTCAACTTGACCATACCCTTCTGGATGGGATCCCATCCATCAAGAGTGTCAATTGCATCCCTATCATCTGAACACCCTGAAGGCTCTTTTGATCACCCAAAACCTGTGCATTGCAACTTCATCACTACCCCCATGGCTGACTAATAATGGGCAAGGCCCAAGGGCCTTATCAAGAGGCCTCCTGGTGATGTCCTTAACCCTGTCCCCAGGTTCACACAGCCTATTTGACTCCATTCCAATCTCAAGGCAATCACCTACAACTACATCCTGTCTTTTTTTGTTGTTGTGGAAGTGGCTGTAATATGAGGTCTAGGTCTTTCAGACACTGGTAATACCTTTAATGGAGCTGGGTCTTCATTCATCCTCCTTATTCATTGACAGGCCTTCCACATACAGACCCTCTAATCATCTCTATTCACTCATTTTTTATGACCTTCTGCCCTATTGCCTTCTCTCTGTTTGAGGGACAACAGCCAATCTAGTTGATCTTTTTGTTTTTTGGTTGTTTTTTTTTCCTGGTGGCCAGTTCTGTCTCAGAGAATGAAGGTGTTGCTGTTCTGCAAGTGAAAAGCATGCTTCATCTCTATTGGAAAGGTTCTGTCTGGGGAATTACAGAGGGAAGGGGAAGGGAAAAGGGAAGATGAAGGAAAAAGGACTACATGACTCCAGGTACCCCTCAGAAGTCAATACACAGATCAATATTTCCTACCACATAATAAGATCTGCATCCAAAGCAATTTAAATTGAAAATAGAATCACAGAAAACTATCAAATATTTTTGTAAAAGTCATTTTGAATTTTCCATGTAGGATATTGATGCAGTAACAGAACACACACAACTATGATTTTACATATTTTTCATCATGTATAGAAGTAATGACTCTGGTACATATTCTATTCCTTTCCCCCTACAACTTTCACTTCTGACTTCTGTTCTAGTATTTTTTGTTGCAAGGAAAAGGAAGACTGCATTATGCTTATTATAATTCTATTCATTGCTTATAATTTCAGCAAATTTTACTAGTTAAGAATGAATTTTTCATGCTTCTCTCTGCTTAAGGCTATATTAAATTTGTTTCAATGTATCATCAGAAATTACTCAACCATTTCCCTGAGAAAGCCATCCAAAAAAACCCAAAAAGTGAAATTACCCATTTGTATTAGGTGGCTTGTTGAATGGTACTAGCCACTTCACAACATATATTCTTCAGAATATAAGAAAGTCATAAAGTTACATTTTCTTTTTTGATACGAGTATACAGATTTGAAGAAAAAATAGTTGGAAACCAGAGAAATCTTTTGTCCAAGCTCAGACTGAGATTTGTATTTTAATTCTTTGAAAGCTCTAGCTTTCCTTGACATTCCCAAATCTCTTCAGCCAGCAACTTGGCATTCTTTACTTATTGATGTTGGATTCTTATGCGAAAATACACATTTCTAGGAGATAATACTATGCATCTTGCAATATCTTCTTGTAAAACCAAAAGAGAACTAAGTCTTCTGCCACACAGAGCTATAATATCTAGGATGAAAAGATTTGGCCTACACTTGGTTCTACACCTATCTTCTGCAAGAGTTTTTCAAAAAATGTTTTATTCTTACCCCCGAGTCAGGGGTCAGCTACAGGAATTTCAGATGTCAACATGCCCATGGTTTCCAGGTAACATGCTTTAGTGATTCAAGTAACACCAAATCTCTAGTTACTTATGTCATTAACATAAGCAATAAAATGCAAGAATTTCTTCTTGTGCAATATGAATCAAAGGTTGAGATGTGAACAATTAGTAGTACAAGCTCTTTGGCCCTGTTGGGCTCCCTTGATCCCCTGACACAATGGAAGAAGAAAGATTAACCAAATCAACCTACAACACCCAGACCACTGCTCCAGCAGTCTAACTGTCTCACAACATATACTTGTGCTCTAAGGAAGGTTTAAAAACCATGTTTTCTTCTAGACAAATGGTGTTTATCACAAGGAGGATTTGCTAATCAGAATAATTTATCTCATGAAATTTATTTTAGATCTTATGCTCCACCATTATACATTTTACATGTTGCTAATATATAGTAGAGACCAGCTCCACAACCCACATGCTTCTGCCTCCTCACTGCTGGGCATTCAGCTGTCTCTCATTGAAGGTAATCAAACTTTAATTAAGAAAATCTTAGCTTAAGCAGCTGTTTGGTGAGTTTCACTGATATAGGCCTAGCCTTACCCATACCTGATTTACCCAGCCAGCAGGAAAGACAACTCGGACAGAGGCACACAGCCTAGGGCTTTCTCAAAATAAACAGTTTTGCAATACAGGCAGTGGTTCCTGCTCTATACTTCATTTACCAGTGTAGTTTCATACTGAAACTGAAAATAGTGTGGGGGGGAAGATGGGGGAGATGATACACACGCACACACACACACACACATTGAAAAAAAGATTAAAAAAAAATTATAAATGAAATTTAGACTTTCAGCATTCCAGTTAAAATTGTCTTGCAATGATTTTCAAATAGAATAGCTTTGACTTTTTTGCACATACTCAAAGAAATAAAATCCATGAGACCAAATAAGGAAGAACTATCTGTCTGCAGAGTTAAGTGACCAAAGAGGAGGTTCTTTTTTCCAAATGTTTAAAGTGTACCTACTCATGGTACATAGCCAAAAGATTACTTTCCATAGCTCAAGTATACATGCATGTCTTGTGGAAATGTTCCTAAATCATAAAAGTCCTTGAAACAGCAAGCCCAAGATTACCACAGAAAAAAGGAATAGCAAACATCTGATGTCAATATTTCATAGAATCATGGAATGGTTTGGGTTGGAAGGACCTTAAAGTTTATCTACTTCCAACTCTTCCATGGTGTTGCAGGTTGAGTTTTTTTGTTCCTTTTCTTTACTTGTTACTAGCGGGATTTTTCCCCATTGTGTTGCTCAGAAGCACTGATGGCTGGGGAGGGGAGGGAAAACTCTCTCACTTGTTCTGAGCCTTTGGAGGACAGCTGTGGCTTGGGGTAGCTGCTGCAGAATTCCAGCCCGGTCCTGTTTCTTCTGCTGCGGGGTGAGCCTCTGCTCCTGGGAGCAGCCACTGAACTGGGACTTTGTTATCTCCTGCCTCACTAAAGAGGGGCCTCTCTCTGCACTGGGAGCAGGGTCGCTGTTGTCCCGACCCTGCTGCTTCTTCAGAACTGCTCTGAGGTTTTGCTGCTCTGTGGCCCACACCCCCTGCCTGCCAAGACCTCCCTTGTCTTCAGCCACAGCTCTGGAGTTTCTGATCCATCTCTGCCATCCCTTCCCATCTCAGACACAGCCGCCATTACCGTGCGCTCCCTGAGGCCACGCCACAGCGCCCCCTGCAGCCATGGGGGAATCACCGCACCTGCCCTGCCTGCCGGGAGCCACCAGCACCCCTGCTGAATTCCTTTAAAAAGGACAGACCTACCTATTGGGAGCCAGTTTTTGGCTATTGGCATGTGGTTTGATGACTGAGAAAACAGAATGTGACTTTTGGTTATGCCCATAAAAAGCTGAGAATGTGTTGGAGCTGCCCTCTTTTCTCCAGGTNGTGTTGGAGCTGCCCTCTTTTCGCCAGGTGATCCACCAGGTAACAATGTGTGGCAGCCGCTGCAAAGACCGGGCCAGGCCAGGCCCCGCTGCCCCTGGGCAGCCAGGCAGGGCCCAGCTGGGCCTCCAGGAGGTGCTTCACCCCTGCCACGGGGGGAGGCCCGGCCATGCCTGGGCCC